>PHNY01173265.1:16723-27855 GCA_003724115.2 Anethum foeniculum | reverse complement strand
CTTATAATACATAAAGGTAGGATAAATTTAAGTGAAAAGAAAAAAATATATAGATACATAAAATATATCAATATCTATAACTAATTCATATACAATTTTTATTTTTTAGTACAAGATTCTCGATATAGCTGAAAAAACTCGTGTATTTAAAATTATACATATTACACTTACATAAATTAATATTTGATTTACCAACAAATGAAAATATAAATCAATATATTCTTAACGAGCATTATTGCTTATATAGCAATTTACCCATTGGCCAAATTTTTTAATCCATGACCCATAATTTATACTACTATTCCTATTATTTTTCATCTGATCCATGAATGATCCATATTATCTCTTACAAATAAATAAAAATAATCAAAGTTTTAAAATCAAATTATAAGCAAATCAGTTAATATGAAGAAATTACTATCACAACATAATTTCTTACAACTGATTAGCGATTTCAAATTTTTAAATAGCAAGTTATTATGAGTTCCCTGATTTCAGCAACAAATTAACATTGTTCAAATTTTGAATTATAATCTTTTTTTTCTAGCTTTGGTTGTTACAGGTTTTTTTGGTACCATTGTATTTCACCTAATTACACATCTTAATCCTCTGACAAATTCACGTTATTGACTTAAGTTCACAATGCAATTATATGGATACACTTTAGCGAGATACATCTTTGCAGACTACTCAATATCATATTTTGATCATTTGTTACATTGCAAGCATGTTTGTATCTATATAAGTATTCTATTTTTATATTTATAGGTTTGAAACGTATGATCCGAAATCCAGACATAGAAAATCAATCTCCTAATATTTCAACTGGGTTCGATGCCGGGTATGTTGGAGATGTTCCTACGTACACCTACTATGTTTACTATACAATCAATTTTGTAATGTAAACAGATATACATATGTCTTATTTTCATTACTCCTCTGGACATCGTTAAGACATATTTTATGTTTTCATAGATTTAAAGCATAGATATTCTAACAAGAATGGTGTTGATTTTAGACCCAATATCTCAGAAAGTACTCACTAGTAGAAGAACTTAGACACTTCATTGTTAACGGATACTTTAATGTGCAGTTGTGTTTGTAATCTTGATTATATATGTTAATGTATTTCTAACCTCAAAATTTCGGTTAATTTTGCAACTCCCATCTAGTTCTACTAATCCAACAAATGTCACGAATACATCAAAGACATGTATTTTTGAACCTACCAATCATACATTCCAAACTTCATGTATTGTCGAAATGTTTTAACCGGTAATATATGTGTACAACCATGCATCAGGAAATCGTAGAGTTCTTGCAGATGTTGTGAGTGAAGGCAAAACAATATATATTATATAATATCTATCATCATACTATCTTCGCGGGTAAATAAATATCCGTACCATTTTCTTACCGGTAATTTTGATCAGCAACATGTAAAGTTTTACGGTGTGTAACATGGTTCTTTGTGTTTTTGTCTTAATAATTTTTAATAATTTTATGTATGACTTTTTGAGATTCAGAAATATAGGAGAATTTTCTAAGCTTCATGGATGTCAATATACTAAATTCTAAAGTATGTGATTGATTTCATAATCTGCATGTTATGCATTGTATTTAATTTGATTTAACAGATTATTAAATCCTTTAACTATTGCTTCTTCTTATAGAAATTGATGTACATTCATACAAGAACAATCCATTGTCTTATATTTCTACAGGTTAGTACGTTTTTCAATATCAGTCAAGTGGTCGGCTATTTTCTTATTCATGCACAACTCACCTGCCATGTTGTTGAACTATAGAAGTCACTTACTGATATACTATCAATTACTATAAATAGAGTACATAAGTAATATGTTTTTTTTTCTTATCTCACATATACATGTTTATCAGGACTAATCTTTTTGAACTTAAGATAGTGGATGAAAATTATTAGGCACATACTGCTTATCAGGAAATTATTGTCATTATCTATGTCTCAAATGATTACAGCTAATAATACTGAGCAACTTTCGATCCAAGAAGATGAAGTGTTGAAGCAGTGCATATGTAAGAATCTACTCTGCGGCACGTTATTAAGAGCCATGTATCTGAATCAGATATAACTTTGTTCTATTAATATGCCAATAGAAATGCAAGGTCTTGGAGTTGGTAGAACTGCAGACTTAACCTATTAGCAGAGCGCATCCTGAATGATTTATGGTGTTTCTGAATCTAAGAAAAGTAGGTTTGAGAGATTAACTGTTCCGGTAAAAAGAGTGAGAAGATCCTGACACACCAGAGTAAAGGAATCAAGTTTTGAACTCGTCTAACTCGAATTTCTTGCTAAAGGAACTACAATATAAGACCATCCTAAACCATGTCGTGTACTTTTGTTGGAAGAGAATTTCAGATGCCCAAAAGGCAGTTAAGGCTTTAAAAGCCGTTTATTCACACTAAGTGTAGTTTTTATGTTAGCTGGATGGTTCAGATTTTCATTCAGTACTGTAGAGGAGCATTTTGCATCACAGCACATATTGTTGGAGGAACAAGGATTAAATGGAGCTTCATTTTGAACTTCAACATTATAATCCTCAGCACAAGAAAAATCTTTTTTGATATAAAATAACGAATCCAAGCCATCACATTTTGGTATCCCATCTGGTGCATCAGTCTCCACTAACATTCAATCAGCACGTACTGTAGAAAAACAAAGAAAATGAATTAGGTTTTATTATAATGAACGTGATAATCAGGATATATGTCTTAACGTTTATATAATAAACATTTATAAGTTAAAATACCAAAACACCTTTAATATAATATATCTCTAATAATATAATAAATATATAATTCTGACAATTTTAACCTAAATACCATCACACTTTTTGGACTTTACAAATACACACTCTTCCTCTAAATTAAGCCTCACTCCATAACAATTTAAGTATTACACTGGAATTAAATTTCCGTGTAATACAAAATAAGGTTACTATTAAATGAGTTGGACCATTGATTATAAATGTAAATTCTAAATAATTTTTTTTGTTTAATCGAGAGGTGAGTAAGTATTTTAAAATTTTATTTTAAAATTTTGGTTTGAATTTTAAATATCTTTTTAAATATGGGATATTCAACAAAATTTCTAAAGGTCTCTTTGATTATGATGCTATTCAATTTAGAATCTTAAAAATCCGTTCAATTTAGAAATGTTGTTTGTTAATGTAACAGCCCGACTTTTCGGACTATTAATTCTAAATCAAAACTAAAATAAAATACAATTTACTGATTCAAAAATCTATGACAAAGCTATATATTAGAAAAGCGCAGCTAACGGAAGTCCAAAAATCAATCTACTCCAAAACTAAAGTCCTCGAATTCCAATGCTATCCGATTCGAATCTCACACTGAACCTAAAATATTAAAAGAATGAGCGGCGAAGCTCAACAAGCAACTACCGTACAACGGCTCAAAATAATATCTTTATCTTTTTCAAAGCCACAGTTTAGACATATAACACATAAACAGATTATTTAGAATCACACATATATTCGATAACAAATAGGACAAGATGCACACAATACACTTTATAACGATTATCAACGATGCACACAACATATTTATAATTCACATAATCAAAATTCTTATTCAATCTTAGATTCAGATTCTTATTTCAAAAGCCCACGGTTCTAAATTACGATCGCACTATGTCAGCGACACGGCTCTATAATTCGATGATTCGATGTGGGCTAGTTTACGCCCTCGTTAAGACAAACTCAACAAGGCATCTATGTGTTCCGGAACATGTGCAAACTAGTTATATATGTCACATTATCCGGTAACCGGATTCTATGATTAGTGCATAATCTAAAACTGAGGGACTCTGAAAATAATTCTTATTAATCACATAACGATTCCATATTTACAACAATCAAAGCAAATATTCGAGCACATGAATCAAACAATATAAGATACGTTACACAACAATACGGAGCAACAAATAGTTACTTACTAATCAATTACGAACATGTAAGCATACAATATATGATACGTTACACTGTAAATACGGAGCAACGAGTAGTTACTTACATCAAATATGCAACAGATAATTCACATAAGATCACATATTTAATCCGTAGTAACCCATCAAAAATGACACATATCAGATCTCGATATTTTCCATGACTCCAATTCTGCCCATAACTGTATTTGCCCTTTTTGTCCCTCTAAATGAAGTTTTCTTGAAAAACTCAAAACACGAAAGTTGTACCGAAAAGTCCAGAATCAACGAATTCCGACTTACGATGAATTAAATACGAATTTTACAATACTGCTGATTTATGTGTGAAATAGACCTACGAATTTTAATAATTAAAATGAGGAAGGAGAATATGACGTATATATAGCGACACACAACCCTAACTCCAGACCTACAAATTATCCATATTTAAATACGATCCAAATTTTAGGCCCATTTGTCTAATTAAAAATTAATTCCTAGTCTTTATCCAATTTTAATCCTTTTATTCTATCATTCTTATATTATTATTAATTTAAAAATTACAGGATATTACAGTTAAGATCGAGAAGATTTTCAAATTATTTAATATCTGATATATGTTTAAACTCAACTTTGCAATTTTATCAACTTTGTGTTAATTAGGTGCGGTATTTAAAATCAACTGTAAATTATTTATTTTTTGAAAACTTTTTAAAATATGAATTGGATAGACCGAGTGAGTAGACAAAATATTTTTGAACCACAAATGTGAGTAATTCGACTACACCTACTTAAATCTGAAAATTAATATAAAAAATATTCTCTATTTATAATATGGTTTTATGTATGAGACTTAGTATTATACGAAGAATTTGGGATAACAATCTTTTGGAGGTTTGCTGAAATTACTGAGTAAAATACGTTAATTTGCCTCGAACATGAAGAACATAAGACACAAACTAATGGATTTTGTAATTGATTTTGTTTGTAGATTCGTCAAATGCCAGAGAAAAAATGTTTATTCTCTCCTACTGCAAATTGTTAATCATTCATAAATAAGACACCTACACATCCTTTTATAGGGTTTCAAGTCACACGTAATTTGTGAAGGTAAGTTACCTAGATGGATTAGGATTTGGTCAATCAGGGCCCAAGTTTGAAGAAAGTTGGTGCGCCGCCGTCCGATAATGACCTAAGCTTGTAGGTTGTTTGAGGTTGTCGAAAGTTGGTGCGCCGCCGTCCGATAATGACCTAAACTCGTAGGTTGTCTGAGGTTGTCATAGGCTATCATAGAGGTATAATGATAAGATCCTCAGAGTACCTTGTACGCGACCCTTAGGGATTGACTGTGCGATACCATTCCAAGTTGGCGCATGCGACCCCTCAAGGCCTAACTGTGTATTTCTCAATATATTATTACCAGAATTCCACTTCATTTTTCAATCCATTTATTTTAACCTAATAATAATAATTATTGTCGTGAGATTGTTTAAAGATCATATCAATTACTTGACATAATAACTTATATACATTTGTAAGAAAGCAAACAATAACACAACTGAACATCTGGGTTGAGAACAATTTTGGAAGCTCCGCCAGTTTTTAACATTTTTTAAAATATAAATCTTAAACTCTAATTTAACGAGTATCACAAAATTCAAATATTCTTTCTCATGCATACATATACCCAGAGGTGGATTTAGGGGGTCCTTGCCCCCCCTAAAATTGCTAATATAAGTGGTGTAGTATATATAAATATGCATTGTGTATACAGCTTAGTTGGTTGTTGGGTGTGCTTTTGTTCCTGTTGGGCAGGGTTCTAGCCTTCACAGTTCTGTTTTGCTTCATTTTTTCTTATTATGTTGTGTACTAACATTACAAACTCCTTCAACAGGGTTCGAACCTTTACAGTTCTGTTTTACTTCATTTTTTCTTATTATGTTGTGTACTAACATTACAAACTCCTTCAACATCTTAAACTATAGTTCTGTTTTACTTCATTTTTTTTCTTATTATGTTGTGTACTAACATTACAAACTCCTTCAACATCTTAAACTATACTCCCTCCGTCATCTTAAACTATACTCCCTCCATCATTGGGGATTGGGCTCGGGCTCGACACGCATTTTAAAGTTCATTTATAAATAAATTCATAAATAATTTTAAATTTTTTATTTTCCTAAATAAAAATTTAACTTTGAAGTTTAATTAGAAAAAAATTAAAAAAAATAAATTACGATAGCATACTTTGTATTCACCTTAAAATGTGTGTCGAACATTAAAAAATATATATATACAATTCCGAGGGAAAGAGAGAGTATACGTTAGTAAGATTCAAGAAGAAAAGAATTGTCACAATAATTTGACTCGATAAAATTATATATAAATGTTCTCAGACTTCATATTACAAATAAACTACCTTTACTTTTACTTATAAATTATATAAGTTAATTTTTTTATAAAAAAATTTTCCGGCCCCTCCTAAATAATTTTTCTGCATCCGCCTATGCATATACCAAGTTTATTGAATCTATTACACTACCCCACAAGATAATATATTCCTCATTAATTTTTCGGAAAAAAAAATCTACAAAATTGTGACAAAAAGATAATCTACCATGCGTATCATCACAAGGATAAACGTAGTAATAAAACCAAACTACAAAACCACTTTCATAACAAAACAAGGTAAGATTACATGTTAATGTACGCATGACATGTTATGTTATTATGATGCCTATACACGCATACCCAATATAAACACACACAAACTAGGTGCATGTAAGCTGCTACTCCTCCCTTTAAAGAACCGATTGTTTTGACGTTTTCACGCATTATTCCGATATATATGCCATGCACACAAATTTTTTATTTTATATAAAAATATTAAAATTAAATATAAATATAAAGTTGCATAGTATGAAATGTTACTCCCTCCGTTTTAAAATGAATGTCGCTTTGACTTTCTGCATTTAATTTAAGGTGCACAAAAAAGTAACTTCCTTACATTATTATTATAATTTTTTTCTTTGAATAAAAAATAAAATTAAAAAAAATGAATGTGTATAGGTCACCTTTTTTGTACCTTGAAGTACTTATATTGAAATGAATGGAGTAATATAGTTTTGTGTAGCCTCTCTTCTCATTTATTTTAGTATAAATTAATTTCATTAGTAATATTAAACATTTTTGATCGCAAATAACTAATCCAATTTCATGTTTCCATAAATTAAAAAATTAATAATTATAATACGACAACAATAATTTGTAATAGTAATTTTAAAAAGAATTATAACTACTATATGACATAAATTCATAAAATTGATTAATTTAATTAAAATTTAGTTAAAGTACCAAAATAAATGAGATATGGAAAGTATTACTTTAAATGTAATAACAATGCTTACAGATTTCGAAAATCGGAACTAATTGATTAAGATAGAGATTTGTTACTTCTCGGAAGATTCTTAAAAGTCGGATAATTTACAATAAATTTATCGAATCAGTCAAATATTTTTGACTAATTTATTAATTATTTTTAAAAAATTCACCAATTTCTGTAATCACGATGATAAACCAAAATAAAATCGAACAAGGGAAGATAATATTAGATTTGACTTGATTTTATAGGGAAAGGAAATGTAAAAGAAGGAATGAAGAAAAATTCAATTCAATCTAATTTAGCTTTGACGTCCGCAAGGAAAACACACACACAGCTCTCTCTCTCTCTAAACTTTCTCTCTCTAAAAAAAGGCAGCTAAATATACAGCGAAGAACAACAGGAAAATCTCTGTAGTGTTTATCTTCCATATATACTTACATATACTTACAACCCTTTTAGCCCTTTAAGCTTATTTACTCTCTAGCCCTATTAAATTTACACACACTTGTTCTGTATGTATAATAATTCATTTTAACCAGTGAAAGAATAAAATTATTTAAAAGCTGTTTTACATACATATATAGCTTCATAGCTATATAGTTGTTGTAGATTTATGTGATTCTTGAATCAGAATCTTTGCAGATTGTTAAAGTTGGCTCTTTTGTTCTGGTGAGTTCTTGATTTTTTAGTTAAAAAGCCCTAATTTTTAGTTATAGATCGAGTTTGTATTGGTGTGTTTGATTTTTAGGGTTTGATCAATTGTTGTTTGTTGTTTTTCTTGACTTGTTTTTGTGTTAATTGATATGGGTTGTTAGTAAAGTTGTGATTTTTGGTTAGATTGTTGTGGTTTTGTGTTAAAGATTGAATTTTTATGATGGGTTTGTGAAATGTGTAATTTTGGTTGTGGTTAATTGTTGTTTCTTGATTTGTGGGGTTTGTAAAGATGGGATTTTTAGTGGTGGGTTGAGTTTAGTTGTTGCGAAAAATTGTTAATGTGTTTGCTTTTTGGAAATTCGAGTTTAATTGGTTGAGGTTGTAGCTAATAGTTTGTATCTATGACAGATTCTGCAAGAATATATTCAAAGGGGATGTTATATATGGTTACTTTTGTGGTTCTGAGGGGGTTGTTGGGGTTGTGTTTGATTATACAGGAAACCAGTAGATAAGGCAAGATTTGTGTGTTTAGTTGTTGTATTGGAAAGATGGTGCCTTCAGGGCCTCCCACTCCACTTGGTGGTGCCCAGTCTGTTCCGTCTTCGCTTTTGAGGTCGAATTCTGGTCTTATGGGTGGTCAAGGGGGTTCGGTTAATTCCCAGCCTGGTTTTCCGTCTGTTAATCAGCGCAATCAGTTTAACAGCATGAATATGCTTGGTAATGTGGCGAGTGTTTCGTCGTTGCTGCATCAGTCTTTCGGAAATGGTGGTCCAAGCTCTGGTCTCTCTGGCCCGGGGAATACGCAGCGGGGACTTATTGATAATGGGGCAGAGTCTGATCCTTTATCCAGTGTTGGAAATGGGATGGGTTTTAATCCTTCTTCCTCGTCATTTTCTGTGTCAAATATAGTCAATCCCAACTCCTCTGGTCAAGTTCAGGGACAGCAGTTCTCTAACAATTCTGGCAACCAGATGTTTTCAGATCAACAAGGGCAACAACTTGAATCACAAAACTTCCAACACAATCAGGTTTTGCAGCAGTTTTCAGGCCCCAACAATAATCATCAGCAACAGCAGATGCACTATCAATCCATCCGAGGTGGGATGGGTGGTATTGGACCTGTTAAGTTGGAGCCACAAATGACAAATGACCAAAATGGACAGTCGTCACAACAATTGCAATCTTTGCAAAATCTAGGTCCAGTGAAATTGGAACCTCAACAACTGCAGACAATGAGAGGCTTGGCTCCTGTAAAGATGGAGGCACAACACTCTGATCAGTCATTGTATCTACATCAGCAGCACCAGCAGCAACAACAGCAGCAACAGCAGCAGCAGCAACAGTTCCTTCAAATGTCCAGGCAATCTCCCCAGGCTGCTCAGATTAATCTTATGCATCAACAGAGACTCCTGCAATTGCAACACCAGCAACAGCAACAGCAACAACAACAAATCCTAAAAACCATTCCTCAACAAAGATCCCCTTTGCAATCCCAGTTCCAAGCACAAAATTTACCTTCAAGATCTGCAAAACCTGCTTATGAACCGGGAATGTGTGCTAGACGGTTGACACATTATATGTATCAACAACAACACAGACCTGAAGTGAGATTTAGATATCTAATATGTTCCTTTGTTTAAGATTTTGCGAGGCTGTTACACCTGCTAAATGCAATCCTTTTAATTGTAGGACAACAATATTGAGTTCTGGAGAAAATTTGTTGCAGAGTATTTTGCTCCAAATGCCAAGAAAAAATGGTGCGTTTCCATGTATGGAAGTGGACGACAAACTACCGGAGTCTTTCCCCAGGTTTGTTATTAGAACTTCTCCATATAGTTTGGTTTTTCAGTGTAGTTGATAAGTAACAAGCTTCCATATTCTAGATTATTACATGTGTAAAGGTGCACATCTAAATTTTTTCTCTATCCATATATGTGAGCAGATTTTGGTTCAAGGTTTATGACTTATGACATGACATTATAATGTAATTGTTATTTGTATATCTTTGTGATAAATGTATATTTGCATGTTTGACACAACTTAGAAATGATGGTTCTTATATCTAATTGTGCAGGATGTATGGCACTGTGAAATATGTACCCGGAAGCCAGGCCGTGGTTTTGGTGAGTTTTTATTTTTTGTTGAGTATATTGGTTTTTGTTCATTCTTATTTATGTATCCGGTTGATTAATATCTTGCATGTTTAGATTTATGCAATATTTGTTTAAAGTGAAAATTGTCTCGTACTCTATCCTAGTTAATCACAGTTTGCATGATCATTCAATGCGTGCACAAACACACACACACACACGTATAGTGTGTTTTAACATATATGCTTTATATATTTGTAACAAGCGCCACTTTTCGTTATCTAAACTTGTAAGTATGCATGCAGAGGCAACCGCTGAAGTTCTTCCAAGACTTTTTAAAATAAAGTACGAAAGTGGTACTCTTGAAGAACTTCTTTATGTTGATATGCCTCGGGAGTACCAGAATTCATCTGGTCAGATTGTACTTGACTATGCAAAAGCCATCCAAGAAAGTGTGTTTGAGCAGCTTCGTGTAGTTCGTGATGGACAATTACGGATAGTTTTTTCTGCAGACCTGAAGGTTACAAGACAATACATTAATCTTATAAGACTAAATACGTATATATGTTAATTAATTATTCATTGCTTCTATTCTTTGGTTTTATTGTCACCAGATATGCTCTTGGGAGTTTTGTGCTCGGCGTCATGAAGAGCTTATCCCTAGAAGACTGTTAATACCGCAGGTAATGGGTTGAGATCTTGATTCTTTGAATTCATAACTTTACTTGCATATGAACAATTACTGAGCAGCCTAAACTTTACTTCACCGAAATAAGTGCTTGTTTGATTTTTCTCTAATCTTTTCTGTCGCATTTTGTTTTTGGAGCTATTGAAGTTGACATATAAACATGACTTCGTATTAAAACTTTTAATGTTTTCCGGAAGAGCTGTCACACGAGTTTTCATTGTTATCCATATTCTTAAATCATTGAAAAACTTCTCTTGTACGCACCTGTCTCTTAACTACTGAAAAAATTAAGATTATATGTAGTCTTAGGGCCTGTTTGGCTTGATAAGTTCC
>PHNY01173224.1:2016-13225 GCA_003724115.2 Anethum foeniculum | reverse complement strand
TAAGTCGTTGTAACTTAGGTATTAAGAGTTTGTTGGAC
This sequence comes from Anethum foeniculum, assembly GCA_003724115.2. Taxonomy (NCBI): domain Eukaryota; kingdom Viridiplantae; phylum Streptophyta; class Magnoliopsida; order Apiales; family Apiaceae; genus Anethum; species Anethum foeniculum. The sequence continues at coordinate 13,187 of PHNY01173224.1, read as the reverse complement.
GAGCTCGCGGATGAGTTTCCAAGCAATGTTGGTCTTGATGCCTTCAATCACTCAAGCATTTTGGATGAGGATCAAGTAGAAGAAATCAAGAATAAGTACAGCTTTCCTTCATGGGTTAAGGTCCGTGATGCGGCTCCCAATGAAAGGATGTGTAATTGGCACCAGAAAGACTTTGTGTGCACAAAGGTGCTTTGGATGCAGGGTTGAGGTTCCCCGTTCACCCTTTCATTACTCAGCTATTGGCCGAGCTCAAGATTCATCCTTGCCAGTTGTATCCCAATGCTTGGAGTTTTATCATTATGATCATAACAAGATGTATCCATCTAGAGATTCCGTTGTCTACTTCTACGTTTAGAAGCATTTTCATGATGAAGAATTCTCCTCTTGTGAGAGCTGGTTGGGTCTAACTCCAGCATAAACCTGGAGTTGGCCACATTTGTAATTCCTACTCCTTTCCTGACTCTTATCATCAGTGGAGTAAGAAGGTCCTTGTCCTTAAATGGAAAGGAGGAGATTGGGGTCAATACTTCAAGACCCAGTTTAACAACACTATCGATAGTGCTCATTTCATTCTCAACCTCAAGTATTAGGAGTTGGTGGACCGTGATCGACTCATTGGTGACAATGGCCAAACTCACTATCGGGTCTTTGTGAACGAGAGAAAGCTCGTAGAAGCCAACCTTAGAAGGCTATCTATCGAGGGTATTTATCTATACCTTATAGTTATAGAATAATTTTGTTCTTATTCCAATGTTTTCTTTGTTTTGTTTCAGCTGCTAAGGCTCTGGATGCCAACTCGAAGGGCGACGTGCCTACGAGGCGCATGATCAAGAAAGCTGAGGCAGCTTATGGTTCACTTTTTTTTTTTTGCTAAATAGCTTATGGTTCACTTCCACCCAAGATTCTGGAGTTCCTGGGTGACGTCCCTAGCGGGGGCAAGAAGAGGACTAAGAATTCTAACGGAAGCTCAAGGACCCCCTTCGAGCCGGTGTGGGGTATTCGTGCCCAAGACTCGGTGTTAGGGAATCCAACTCTCGCCCTTGATTGGTCCAAGTGTTCAATTACACCTCCGGACATGGTTCACGTCTCCTCAGGGGAGCGCATCCTTGAGTCCGAGCAGCTTGGGGCTCACGCCTTGTATCAGGTATTTCTTGTACCTTAGCCCTTGGCTTTTCATTTTTAGCTATGTTCTAACTTCATTTCTCCTTTATGGTTGGCCGACGCTTACTTTGCATCCATGGCCTCTCAGAGCCACATGATCAGGGACTAAAAGATTGCCTTGGAAAAAGAAGTGAACAGACTTACAGACGAGTCCCATGAATAGGAGTCCAGGATTCTCGTGGCTGAGGACAAGGCCACAAGCTTTGAGGCTAAGTACAAGAGTCTTAGCAGGAAGAAGGCTGTCGAGTTCAAGGAACTCATCAAAGTTTACCATGAGTCAGAGGATTTCTTAAGGGTGATCGACAAGCATGATGATGAGATGGCCCCAAACCACCATGACTGTTGGATGGAACAAGGCCGTGGGTACCATTCATGAAGCTCACCCTGATGTCGTGGATCCCCAGAACTTCCCCAACCCTTGGGGCGTGCGTATGGAAGGTGTCATTATCGCACAACCTCTGAACTCTGGTCTCCAAGTTAGCTCAAGCTCAAGTCATGGAGGTTCTCGCTCCGGCCCTTGCTCTGGCTTACGAGGTAAGGCTCCCTCTGGAAGAGGTTCCGGGAGAAAAGGTCCACTCTATGGCCAGATCCGCAAACCAATCCGTAGGGGAAAGTAGCAAGTCATGGAGTCCTCTTCTTGAGAGAGTTCTGAGCACTCAGACGGTGAGGCGGCCAACAATGAAGGTGGCCAAGATGGAAGTTCCTCCTCGGAGGAGTAGTGTTGTGGCCTTGCATGGCTTGCGATGCCGAATGTGGCCTTTATCTTTTCAGCTTTTATTCAAGGTCCTTCATGTTCTTAAGACATTTGTGATGTGTACTCATATTGTCCTTCGGGACTTAACTTATGATCATTCAGGATTTTATCTATGCACTTTCTGTTTGTTTATTTACTTGTCTTTTTGTTTCACTTGGCCGTTCATGGCTTGCATTCGTTGGATGCTTTAGTTGAGTAAAGTAGTAGACGGAGTAATCAAAGCAAACATGCATAAATATTTAAAATCCTGGATATAGGTTCAACCCTTACAAAAGATGAGAAATGGTTTGATCAACCTTATTCCTATAAAACTAAGGACATGTCCTGCATGCCTCATACATAATAAATCTTTAGGTTTGTTGCGTGCCAAATGCGAGGCACTTCCTCGCCACCCAAAGTTTCTAACTTGTAGGATCCTCGTCCAAGTGTCTTCTTGACCTTGTAAGATCCTTCCCAGTTTGGGGATAGCTTCCCTGTCTCACCGACACCTGAGGCCTCAATCTTTTTTAAGACCAAGTCTCCTTGTCAGAAGAACCTTTCTTTTACCCTTCTATTGTAATAGAGGGAGGCTCTTCTTTGATGCTCTGCATTGCGGGCGTTGGCTTCGTTCCTGACCTCATCAATGAGGTCGAGGGCTAGCCTAATGCCTTCTTCGTTGGCTTCTGGTTCAAAAGCCTCAACCCTTGGTGATGTATGAGTGATCTCCAAGGGTACTACTGCTTCGGCTCCGTAAGCAAGCATGAATGGGGTAGCTTTAGTTGTAACCTTGCAAGTGGTACGATAAGCCCATATTATAGGCAACAACTTGTCCACCCAGGTGTTTCTTGAGCGTTCGACCCTTTTTTAGTCCATTAAGGATGATTCGATTGGCGACCTTCACCTGCCCGTTCGCCTGTGGATGGAAAACTGAGGTGAAGCGGAGTTCTATATTATTGTCATTGTAATATTCCTTGAATTCATTATTATCAAACTGTCGCCCATTATCCGTTACAAGGATGCGTGGGATTCCAAATCGGCATATCACATTCTCCAAGAAGAATAGTANNNGTTTGGTGGTTATCTTGGCTAGTGCCTTAGCCTCAATCCACTTTGTGAAGTAGTCTATTGCTACCACGATGAATTTCCTTTGTCCCGAGGCCATGGGGAAGGGACCAAGTATGTCCATCCCTCACATAGCAAATGGGATAGGAGAGTTGATCGAAGTTAGCCTCTCAGGGGGCTGTCTAACTATGAGAGTGTGCCTCTGGCATCTGTCACACTTCTTGACGTAGGACTTGTCATCAGTCAACATTGTTGGCCAATAGAATCCTATTCGAGTTATCTTGTGGGCGAGGGCTCTGCCCCCCAAGTGTTGCCCATGGATTCCTTCATGAGCTTCCTTGAGTGCCTCCTCTGCCTCTAAAGGTCTAAAGCACTTCAAGTATGGAATGACAAAGGATCTCTTGTAAAGAAGACCCTCGATCAGTGTGTATCTCAGTGCTCTAACTGACAACTTTCGTGCCTCCTAGGCGTCGTCAGGGAGCCATCCTGTTTCAAGGTGAGCCTTGATAGGATCGATCCAACAAATTGATATACCAATTGATGCTATCAAGTTTATGACATCTACTGTAGGGGTCTTCAGGACATGGAGGTAAATGCTTCTCGGGTAGTTCTCAATATCAGAGGAAGCGAACTTTGATAGGGCATTAGCCGTAGTGTTCTCTTCTCTTGGAACATGTTCTGCATACCACTCATCAAATTGAGTGAGTATTCCTTTCACAACTTTTAGGTATTTGGCCATGGTTTCATCCTTGGCCTCGTACTTCCAATTGACTTGGGAAACTATTAGTCTCGAGTCTCCACAGACTTTAAGATTTTGGCCCTCATGGCTCTGGCCAAGTCTAAGCCGGCTATCAAGGCCTCGTACTCAGCTTCATTGTTTGTCGTTGGAAAATCCAACTTCAACGCGTATTCAATCATGAACCCATCGGGGCTTTGCAAGACTAAGCCTGCACCACTGGATTTTGTTTTTGAAACTCCATCAAAAAAGAGAACCCAGTACTCTTTTAGAGTCAGTCTTCTTCTTTCGCGGGCTCTTGGGCTTCTTGGGTTACAACCTCTTGCCCTCGATTTCTTGGTTGTCAATGGTACATTCAACCACGAAGTCAGCTAATGCCTGAGCCTTGATGGCTGTTCGAGGCTTATACTTGATGTCAAACTCACCCATTTCAATTGCCCATTTGATGAGCCTACCACTGGCTTTCGGGCGATGAAGGATGTTTCTCAGAGGTTGGTCCGTCAGGACTTCGATCTTATGCGCTAGAAAGTATGGTCGTAACTCCCTCGAAGCGGTAATAAGAGCGAGAGCAAACATTTTAGTCGTGGAGTAGTTTAACTCTGCTCCATGGAGCACTTTGCTCACGTAGTAGACAGGTTTTTGAACCTTCTTTTCTTCCTTTACGAGGACTGCACTTGCAGCTTACTCAGAAATAGCAAGGTAGAGATAGAGAATGTCCTCTGGACTTGGTTTGGCCAACTACGGGGCTTCAGTCATGTATTTCTTTAGCTGATCAAAGGCCTCTTGGCTTTCAGCTGTCCACTCAAAATCCTTCACCTTCCTTAAGGTTTTGAAGAGCGGAAGGCACTTGTCTCCTGACTTAGAGACGAACCTCCCCAGAGCGGCTATTCTTCCAGTTAATTTCTGGACGTCCTTTATGGAGCGTGGTGGCTCCATGTCGAGGATTGCTTTGATCTTGTCGGGGTTTGCCTCGATTCCACGTTTCGAGACCATATGACCCAAGAACTTCCCTGATCCAACGCCAAAAGCACATTTGGCAGGATTTAACATCATTTTGTGGTGTCTTAGCACTTCGAATGCCTCTCTGAGGTGATTAATATGATCGGCCCTGGCTAGGCTTTTAACGAGCATGTCGTGAACATAGACCTCCATGGTTTTACCAATTAGATGAGCGAATATCTTATTCACCAATCTCTAGTACGTGGCTCCTGCATTCTTTAACCCGAAGGCCATAACAAGATAGCAGAAGACACCAAAGTCAGTCATGAAGGATACCTTTTGGGTGTCATCCTTATGCATCTTGATCTGGTTATAGCCACTGAAGCCGTCCATGAAGCTTAGCATTTCATGGCCAGCAGTGGCGTCGGTTTAGATGTCGATCCTTAGTAAGGGATAACAGTCTTTGGGACATGCATCATTCAAGTCTGTGAATTCGATGCACATCCTCCATTTTCCGTTGGCTTTTTTGACCATGACAGGGTTTGCCAACCACTCAGGGAACTGGACTTCTTCAATGAATCCAGCTTCCAACCTATCAGGAGCATAAGTCCTCTTCTTCTGGTTGACCTCCGTTCGTGTAGGATCGACGTTTAGCTTGTGAGTTATGAGTTCGGGATCAATCCCGGGCATATCAGCTGCCATCCAAGCGAATACATCGCTGTTTTCTTGTAAGAATTCAACTAGCCGACCCTTCATGGGTTTTTTCAGAGTCGCCCCAATGTACGTGACCTTGTCCAGGTCTAAGGGGTCTGGGGAGATTGGGACCAGATCTTCAGCTGGTTTCCCTCTACACTCCTCATTTTCTCGGACATCCATGTCTTCTATGGGGAGGAGCTGCCCCCCGGTAACAGCTTCGGGCAATCTTTTGATCGCCTATTTCTTCGCCCGCACCGTTTCTGGTTGGGAACTTGAGTTTCATGTGATATGTCGAAGGCACGGCCTTGAACGCATGTAATCCTGTCCTTCCAAGGATTGCGTTGTAAGTGGACAAGGCCTTGACAATCAGAAACATTAACATTTGCGTGGCCTCTCTTGGCTCTTCCCCAATTATCATGGGAAGTTGAATCAAGCCCTCAACTTTCGACTCCATTCCATTGAACCCGAAGATGGGTACGTCTAAAGGGGTCAGCTGAGAGTCATTATATCCCATCTTCGTGAATGCATCGTGAAATAGAATGTTCACCGAGGCTTCGTTATCTATAAGGACTCGTTTGACCGGATAATTTCCAATTACCGAGGTGATAACCAGAGGATCGTCCTGGGGGAACTTTACCCCTTCAAGGTTAGAGTCCTCTCATCCAAGTGCTACTTCAGTCTTGGCCCGTTTAGGGGCTTCTCCCACTATGTTAATGACTTCTCGGGCATAAGCCCTTCGAGAACTCTTGGTTGTCCCAGCCGCTGTTAGGCCTCTAGAGATAATGTTAGTCACTTGCCCTCGGGGCTAGGGGTTATGATCTCGATCATGATCGTCGTCCCTTCTATCATTATTTCTTCTCTGGCCTTCACCATCTTTACCCTTGGTGAAACGGCCAAATTTTCGTCCTTGAGTTGTCTGCAGTCGTCGGTGTCATGACCAACGTCTCTGTGGAACCTGCAAAATAGGTTCTTATCTTTTCTTTCGGGGTCACCCCTTAGTGGCTTCGGCCATCGAACTCTTTGTCCTTCTCAATTTCTTACAAGATCTTTCTCCTTGGAGCTTTCAACCTCGTATAGTCTCTGAACCTTTGTCCCTAATTCTTCCTGGGAGCAGTGTCGGAGTTTTTGCCAGTTCGAGGATGATTGTCATTGGCGTCATACTCTTGCTCCGCTTTTCGTTTCTTGTTGCCTGAGTTCTCAGTACTCGCGAAAATTTTCTTCAGGCTTTCCTCGGCCTTGATGTAATTCCCAGCCCTCTCTTGGAGTTGTAGCATGCTCTCAGGAGCACGCTTGGCCAGAGACATCTTAAAGTGCTCGTTATTGGTTCCTTGTTGTAAGGTTATTATGGCCACTTTGTCATCTAGATCCAGGACCTTCAGGGCCTCTTTTATGAATCGATTCAGGTATTCTCTCAAGGGTTCCTTGGCTCCTTGCTCGATACCCATGAGAGATGCTGAACTTTTCTCGTGGACTTGGTCACTTATGAATTGCTTTATGAAAGCTTGACTGAGATCCTTAAAGGATCCAATGGAGTTAGGGGGCATTCGGCTGTACCAATGCTGAGCCATGCCCCCAAGTGTTTGAGGAAAGGCCCGACACTTGATAGCGTCATTCACGGGCTGTAACAACAGGGCGTTTGAGAACGTCCTTACATGGTTGGCCGGATCACCGTTACCATCGAAGGTCTTGATGGTCGGCATCTTAAATTTCTGTGAGATACTAGAATTCATGATCTCGTTAGTGAATGGTGGCGTTGGATCATCAAGATCTCCCAGTGGGAGTAAGTCATGGGGATCAACCCTAGGGGTAATGACCCTTCTTGTTGGTGCATCTTCCAGATCTATGACGGGAGGCCTTTCCCTCGACCTTCTTGAGGTCATGTTCCGTGACTGTTGCCTCTCAGTGTCGAGCTTCAGTTTCTGGATCTCGGCCTCATGTGCCCGAATCCTATCCTGAACGCTTTGCGGGGCTGTTCCATGAGCCCTTCGTATAGGGGCCAGAGTAGTCTCGCCTTTGTGGGAGAGGGCCCAAGCCTCGTATGTATTCGGGCTGTGGTGCATGACCGCTTCCTCCAATGTCAGGGATGTAGGGCATCCCGTACGTGGGGTTAGGGTTGGTCCTCGACAGGAAGATGGTCGTGGACATCTGGTATCTAGGTGCCTGAGAAATCAGTGGTGTATATACCATCTGAGTTTGAGGAGTCGTCCCTTGAAGAACCGGATTCTGAATTGGGGGATTCGTCCCTTGTAGAATCAGATTTGAGAGTGGGGGATTTGTCCCTTGTGTTTGAATAGGATCCCTAGTCACCACTAGAACGTTTCCTCCTTGAGAAGCGTACGTTCAGTGCGGTGGGATCTCGTAGGTGGATGCTACTGTTCGAGAAGTAGTCTGTTTCTCTGATTGACTCCGTGTTCTTACCATGGTTGTCGTCTCTTTCCCACAGACGGCGCCAAATGTTGTGGAACGAGGTTCGTGATTGCGGCTGCAGTTAATGCTATGGTTATAAAGCGTGAAGCTTTAATGGCTGCACTCGTGTTCGGGACTACGGGGTCCTTACGAGATGCCTACATATCTCTGTATTGTAGAGAATCAAGCCAAGACGTAGTTCTGAGGATGGGGGTACGGCCCCTTATATAGGCGTTGAGCCTAGGATTTGATAGGAGTTCTAAGACTTGGTGGACAAGTCTCCTCCAGGGATGGTAAGTCTGAGACCAGTGAGGCGGTAGATCTAGATCCTTGCTCGTATGAGCCTGATACTTGTGTTTGGACGTAGAGTCCGTGTGGCCTTGATGGGCCTGAGGTCGTGGTCGTGACTGGGCCTTGGACTTGCACAGTGATCAGCTGTGTTCGTGTCTGGGCCTCGGGCGTTTTTATCCATCATAATTAATATATAATTAATTATGTCTTAAGGATTACTTTTTAGCCATATCACAAACTATTAATTAAATTTATAATTTACAAAATTCCAATCTATTCTTTTTATTTATAAAAAATTTCGAACCAAAATAATATTAAAAGGTTCTATATCAACTTTTATAAAAATTACACAAGCCCTCATAATGACTCGTATCCTTTTATAATCACTTCTTAAAGTCATTAACATCTTAAGCAATCACAATTCAATTTCCTTGTCATATTTTTATCCAATAATTCGAATTATAAGCTAGGATCAATAAAAAATTACAATTTAAATCATTTAAATTTTATTTAAGTCCTAACATGCTTCTAATAATCATTCATTTAATTCCAAGTACTCATGCAAGCACACAAGTCATACAAACTCAAATAAAATTTTATTCCCTTTGAATTAATCTTAAAATTTGAACCAATATTAAATAAATATTAAGTTTTAAAATAAAAAACTTAGCATGCACTATCTCAAATTAATAACCTACTAACCAAATCAAGTCACTACTAGAATTCTGTCAATAGACATCGGTGCTTAGACATCGGTTGCTCAGACGACCGATGTTAAAAGAATATATCAACATCGATTAATTTTTAAACGATGTTAAAGCTCACTTCAGACATCAGTTGTTATTTCTAATTTTTAAAAAATTAAAAAAAGACCTGGGCTCATTTGCCCCGCTTATTTCCCAATTATTTTCCCCCTTATACACAAAATTATTTCCCCCTGAACCAAAAATCTATTCCCCCTTTTTTCCCCTTTCTTCTAGCTCACTCGCTCCTATCTCTCTCCCCTCTCTCTGGTTCCCTCTCACATCTTTCTATCTCACTATTTCCCCATCTCACATTATCTGTAATTAGGGTTCCAGTTGAACCCCAAATTGGAAAACATCTTCACCTAATCAAACTCCATTTCGAGAAACCCTAATTTCTGAAGAAACAGTCTTGGTTTACTTGTTCGATTGGGTTTTTTTTATTCTTCATCTTGATTTAGTTCTTAATTATTACTGGGTTTTGTTTTTTAATCTCATTTTTTTCTTTTTTTCAACAGGTTTGGAGGTTCATTGAGCTTTAACAGGTTTGTATTTACTTGAGTTGTCTTAAATTTGTTGTTAACCTTAAACAAAGCTTAGTAGTTTCCTAGCTCTTGTTGGACAAAGTACCATAACAGTATTAGGACTACTACTTTTTTTATTTCTTCGAGCAAGTTATGTTTTTGCTTTGGCCATCTCCTGTAATTATTGTTAATTTATGTATGTCATATGTAGTTGATGGTTATTCCTCTTTTTTTATTAGTGCTTTGAAATTTTGACTTTCGAAAAAAAAATCCAGAGCAGGTAGTAGAGTTTAGTATTACAAAGTTTTGGTCATGATTTGGCTTCTGTCCTGTTGTTTGTTTCTGCTTCCAAAAGTTGTTTATATTTTGTATATAGATTGTGGACTTTTAATAATTATGTATAACTTGCGAATTGACTCAGAAATAACCACATTGTGTTGGGGGCAGCTTACCAGTTGCTCTGTTGAGTAGTGTCTAATGTAATATGTTTCGGAAACTACAAGAATTTGAAATTCATATGGAAATTCAGACCTTTTCATTAAAAATTATCAATCATAACGTTCTAGATCAAGTTTTGTGTTTCAACCTTAAGTTATCGTTTAGACAAATTGAGTAAATACCAGGTGTGGATGCTACATCATCATTTACTACGCCAAGCTTTGAACAGGATCCTTTTGAGCAAAGATTTCATCTCGGAGGACCATTACTAAAGGATATTACAGCACAAATGGTGTTTGTGAAGTGTGAGTTAAGGCTTTTATCTTACTTGTAAATTTTACATATCTTTTAAATTTTACATATCTTTTAAATTTTACATGTTCTGCATTTTTGCCTATGATTTAAAACATTTATATGATGACTACATTGAAGCAGCACAACAAGATATTCTCATATGCATGATGATATATTTTCTGTCAAGGTGAATTCTTAGATCCAAGTTTTCTTATTTCTAGTTATGGGCTTACTCTTCTTTGTCTAAAGAAATAATTATTCATCAAATGTAATATTTTGCAGAGAGGACCTAGGAATCTACATAAAGGACTACACAGCTCAGGTTCTTACAGGATATTGCAGCCTTCTGTTGCAGCTCCTCACACCAGCTCTTCTGTTGCAGCCTAAACATGTCTCTATCAAAAACTTTGATAAAATGCATTTTAAGAACTTTTTGGATATATGTTAAACATCCCTGTTGTCTTTGCTGAAGCACAGCTCAATAATTGTTTGGTATTGTTGCAGGAAAAGCTTAAGCCGTTAATGGATCAACTCAACAGAGTCAAAGACTTGATTGTACCTGAATTTGGAACTCTCCAAGCCTGGGAAGTTCGAGCAAATGCAGCTGTCCGCTCGGCAAATGGTGATTCTAATAGCAATGATCCATCTAAATCTTCACAAGCTTATAATGGAACTCCTATGCCATTTCTTGGAGAGAAAAAGGTAAAAACCATATTGATAATGCACTATATTACGCTATTGTACAAAAGGAGTCAAAATATTCATTCTCTTTGCTCATATTTCATTTATTTAAGCATTCATATTGCTCTGTATTCTGCAATATGTTATATTTTTCATTTTTCTAGTTTTCACTTTTTTATGCGGGTGATTAAAAAATTAGCCCTAAGTTTGTCAAAATGGCCACATAAACCCTCAAAGAAACTTTTGTATCTCCATGCCCCCTAAGTTTGTCGTTTGTACGTACGGGGTTTTTTGAAAATCTATACCAATTTTACCCTCACCTGTTGAATTTTGGCCAGAAAATTTAGAAAATTATCAGTTTCTTTATTTATAATCATTTTCTTATCTGTTTCAAATACAAATTTGGAGGACAAAGGGTATAAATTTATATGGAATACAAAATTTGGATTGGGTATAATGGGTATAAA
>PHNY01173214.1:325-26872 GCA_003724115.2 Anethum foeniculum | reverse complement strand
GCCTCTCTCTCTCTCTCTCTCTCTCTCTCTCTCTCTCTCTCTCTCTCTCTCTCTCTCTCTCTCTCTCTCTCTCTCTCTCTCTCTCCCTCTCGTCCCCCCCTTCTCTCTCTCTCTTCTTGATATATATGATTCCATGATTTTATTTAATTAGCATATGCTGTTGGAAATGAAAAATCAAATGAAAAATAATGAAGATAATCTCTAAATCAAAATTAAAATATCCACACATTGTTAATGATATTAACATTGTTCTTATGCTGTTATTATAAATAATGCACTTGTTGGTTAGAAATTTTAGGGATTAAATATTTTTTATTAAAGATTTTAACTTGATAAATTTTAAGTCAATTTGATATGATTGGCTTAAATTAGCAAGCTGTAGGTTTAGTTCAGAAGAATGTGTTTGTGTATATATGTCTCTCTTTTTTTTTTTGTCATGCTAGACTTTTATCTGTTTTGTCGATGTTATTTGCTAATAGGATTGAATGTTTATATGCAGTGCGCGGTGTGGTATTTAATCCGAAGATGGACGTTTGTCGGGGTGTCCAGACTATTGCGTACACGATTGTGAATGGAAGCTATGTGCAGAAGGCACCCACTGAGCTACAAGACAAAGTAAAAGTGTTTTAGTTGTATTAACATTTTATATATGTAGGCATATAGCAGAGTATATATTAATTCAAGACGCTAATAGATTGCGTCAGCCATCAGAATTATAGAGTAAGTGTGACCTAGTAAGCACGAAGGAAACCCCTTTTTGCAAAAAGCAAAGATGCTTTTCGAAGTGAGGGTGCTTTTAGTAGTGATTCATAAGACGGCGTGTCGACCTTCCTTATGTTTGACAAGTTTGTAGTTTATGTGTAGTGTATGATGATGAAATCAAAATAATGAAGTAGCTAATTATTGTTTTTATTTTTGTATTAATGGAAAATAGTTAAATTGTGGTTCTTGTTAGAAGTATAAGATGACATATGAGTGCCTACTCCATGAACATAGATTCCACAGCTTGCCTTTAATGTACTTGCATATAATCAGTTTTTAATTGGAGATTTAAAGCTGAGCACAATTCTACAATTCTAGATATAATTGAACCACAGTCGAGGAAGATATAGGATTCTGGTTAGCATTTTTATGTAGGACAACAATAAACACACAAGGCAAAGATAAAATTATGTGGATTAACCGCAGAATATCCTTTTAAATAAATGCTTATACAGAAATGTCAATTCTTCTCTCCCAATTGCAGGACAAAAATTTAACAACAATTGATTCTGTCGGGGCCTTTCAAAAGCTACCTATGGTAATGCCATCTGCTGATGTTTATAATTCTGCATTGAAAAAGGCAAAGCGGGTCCCACCGACAAAGGGTAATGAATCACTGTAGCATCTTGCATTTTCATGTATAAGCTTTTAAAATACATAGTTCTGCGTTAATTTAAGGCATTCAATTATTGAATGAACTGCTAACTATGATATTTAGTTTGCATGTTTCATAGGCATTCTTAATATTGCAAAACGTGAGAGAAACAAAGGTGCAAAACAACTTGATGCATTAATGAAGGTAACATCCCAGCATTTGTACGAGGCCTATTATAGCTGATAGGGACATTTGAAACATCTTGAAATCGATTTCTTAAGTTCGTTTATTCTCATTCTTTTGTTTTGTTTCCACTGATTACATGAAGCATAGACCTAAATTTTCATATGCTAATAAGTAGTTGTATGATTGGTTATTACTTGTTATTAGATGTACAGTCTCCACATATTTTTCCTATGAGACTAATATCTTGGCCTTTGTAATAATCTACAGGAGCTGGCTGTCTCTTTGAGAACATACAAGGAAAATTTTCCGAGAAAGAAAAATTTACACCCTTATGAAAGATCACTTATTGATTTGACCCTTGGAGATGGAAACTACGAAGAGGTAAATGACACTTTTAAAAGAGATACAGTATTATTTTCTGCTTCTAAAAAAGGGGTAATCATTGTTTGTTCAATTATACTAAAATACTTGTAAGATGGATTTTTGTGGATCATATATCAGTCCTAATAATTTGCAGGTATTGAAAAAAGTTGAGGCTCTGAGAAAGAAAGTGGTATCTGTTGGAAAAGAACATGCTTCCCTGTGCGCCCAGGTTGGCATATACCTTCTTAATAAGAATTTGATAGCTGTTTTTTTCGTTTTGCTTTCAGTATTTGGTGATTGAAACCTAATTGGCTACTTTACTTAGATAATGCTCTTAATCAGGTCGTAGCAGGTAACAATAGTGCTTATAATATAGTATAGATATTTAGATAATGTACTGCTACTTTTTTTAAAATTGTATTGGTATAGCCTATAAATTGGGAGCTCATATGAACCAAGAATAGAAATGCTGTATCGATCCTCTTTTTTGGCATTAATGAAGAGCAGAAATTGGCTGGTCAGTGGTAAATGGAACGTTGACCATCAGAGACTTCGTCAAAGTCATTATCAACTTTGTCGGAGTTGTCACCGGTCTCTGTGGTGTTTAAACTAAAATACTATAATGAAAGTAATTTGATTGCATTATAGAGACATATTGGCTATTCGTATCTAGTATAAAGTGTTACCTGGTTGCCGATTTCGAAATATATACAGTGAGGATAAATGTCTTGGTTAAATTTGTCCTCTCCTACCTCCATCTGGAGGGTTCTCTTGCAGACGCCACATGTATAAAGCATGTTGGGCAACAATGTATAAAGCATGGATCCATGCATATCCCCTGGTAGTGGCTGTGGGCAGTTGGGATTACCAACAACGGAGAGTTTGTGTAGATTAAACACTTACTAGTTCAGTAGCACCAGTGACATTTAAGGGAGCCCAGGAATTTTATTGCTGTACCGACAGTGGCATGTTTACTGTATATGTTTTTGCATATTTATTATTGAAAGACTAAAGAGAATTTAAGGTGAAAGACCAGAGAGAATTCGAGAAAAATTTCCTTGATAATATGCAGGATATATTACTCTATAGTTCTATTACATGAGAGAAGGTCTTCTATAAACTTGGATGAAGTAGCTTACAAGCATATTACCATCTCTCAGGATCCCTAAGACCCTAACTAATTTCTGATTGAAATCCGGATTGATTAATATAGTGTGTGTTGCATCTAAAGATAATTTTATCCGGTTAAGCCCTCAACTTGACATGGTTTTAGAGTTGTAGGTGGTGGTTCAAACCATGGTAACCCCAATATTTATGCTGTATATTTTATCTGGATAAAGGGTTATTTCTTGCCCACAAAGATTGGCTCCTAGTGATCCACTCTTCGATCCTAGATACTGGGTTTGTTTGTTGAGGGAGAGGGAGGGATAAAGACATTATGATCTATACTCCTACTACTAAAATTTTAAAATGTTATCTTATACTTTTTGCAGTCTTCGACAAAGAAAGAGGCACAAGAACGATTAGAAGAGGTCAGCTCTTTAATGCAATGTCGGCTTATTTTGATCTTTGTATCTGTTCTTGTTAACATGCTAAATATTGAGTATTAATCTGCAGGGGATGAAAAGCCTGGAAGAGGTTTTCAGAAGTCAAGGAAAAGCAGTTGATGAGTTGTTGAGTATAGCAAAGGTAATTCATCGACTCCTACAGACCGGATATTAAGTAATTCTAATGAAACAAGAAACATGTGGACGTATTAATGTTTGAAGCCTGAGGGAACGTTGAAGTTCTGAATTTAAACGTTTCGATGCTTATTTAGTTCAACTCTATTGTATAACAAAAGTATTCCCATGCTTATAGACATCGTTGGTATAAGGTGTATTGTCAGGACACCCCAACCGGTACCATGTTAGACTGTCTCAGGCCCAACACATAACATGTAAATTGGGCCCAACACATAACATGAAAATTGGACTCACTGAGCGGCAAGACCACACTGGGCCCTTCAACCCAGAGTGGAGAAAAATTCCACGCCCCTAGGAATCAGACCTTGATTGCTTTGGTCAATAACCATCGCTCTCACCAACTCAGCTAGACGTCCGGAGGTTGCTTAATATAGATCTTAAACTTGTAATATAAACAAACATCCTTAAGAAGAAAGCTAACAGTGGTAGAAAACTACAAATCAATTTCATCAATCCTGATTACTTATTAATGCATTCAATTTGAATGTAAACAAATTACATTATATATATAATGATGATCTGAAATTTAGAATAGTACTGATGTTTTAACTAAATTACCTAATATATTTACCCTATATATTGATGCACATTAAATATATTTCTAAATAACAGTATAATAATATTTTAACAAATATTTAATCTCCGCCCTTATAAATTAAAGGTGTTTTAATTAATAGAAAAGGTGGATTGAAGCAAGGTACACAAAAGCGCGTTGAAAAAGCTTTAAGTAGTAAGATAGTAAATATTTTAACAAAAAGGCTTGGAAAAGGTACCTTTTTTTTTTTCCTTACTGTTATAGATGCGGAGAAAGAGCCACAAAAAATTAGTCTTAGAAGTTGACGTGACAGTGTATCATTAATAATTTTTGTGTTCTTTATTTGAGTTATAGTTATATTTTACATAATTTGGATATAAAAAAAATACTAACTAAAAATGTTTGGATATAAAATATTTGGATATATTTTAGATATATTTGAATTCCAAAGAACATATGGTCAAATCTCCAAAAAATGTTTACAAGCTCATTAAAAAAACATTCTGAAAAATAGGGAGTAAGAGAATTAGTGGAGTGTAATAATTAATGAGGGAGGGAAGGGGAAACTTGTTATGAGAAAGTGATACATGACAGCTTATTGGGATAGTGAGTCATTACTTTAGTTATAGTTATAGCTTCTTTTCTTTGGAGTTGATATTGTGGATTTCTAATTCAGCTCACTTATTTTTGTATTTTTTTTTTTTATAATTGAGGTTATTAAAGTTTAAAAAAATTAAATTTAATTACAAAATCGTATAATTTGTAATTTTTTAGTGTACAAAACTATTTTCCATTTTGTCGGATTGAATATTAAATGTCTGACTTTCTTGTTACCTTCATAATTTACTTCTTGGTCTATCGTCTACGTTATCTTATGATTATGGGACAATGCATATTTTTACTTCACGTTTGCAGGCTTTGCGTGCAATGCCAGTAGTTGACCTGGAGACACCAACACTTTGTCTTGTTGGAGCTCCTAATGTTGGAAAATCGTCTTTGGTTCGGCTACTCTCAACAGGGAAGCCGGAGGTAGGTATACAGACTCTGAATGGATTGGTAAATTAGGCTATAAAAATTAAATTCATATACACTTTAAATGTGCAAATTCATTGTGTATTTTTGTTGCAATTTTTTATATTTTTTATTATGTGCAATGCTTTTAAGCTTAATGATGTTCAATGCCAAAAAATTCAATTCCAGAAAAAATTTGGTAACCTTCCCTCCTATATATAAAAGCAGTTGTATTAGTTGTCCCGAATTTTACATGCACGTATAAAGTAGGGCTAACAAGATTGTAATAACTTATGTGGCACCCGAGTACACCAATAACAATTCGGAGCACTCCCTTGGGATATTATTTGGAAAGGGCATGGGGAAATCAGCCAGTCTTTCTTAGGAAATAATTATGTTTCTACTGTGTAGGATCTTATAGTGGAAAGATTTGTAAACAACTCAAATTGAAGTCTGCTTCATTGGAAGTAGCTTGCACTGATAGAGTAGTACTTCCTACTTTCTATTTTGCGCATGCTTGCACGTTTTTTGCATACTTGTAAATGTGGCAAGCAGAACTAAAGAGTTTTTGTTGTATGTTTTGATCATATGTATTTAATTAACCTTACAAATATATGGTACAGTAGCACCTTTGATAGGTAGGAATAGAATCCAAAAATTTGTGCTATGTCTCAGTTTTAAAATATTGAAATGAAAATACAGAGATTTTCATTTGCTTTGAATACATGTAGCCTCCCCACAGTATTTCCACCATAAATAAATTCTGGAGGACTGATGTTTGCTTTATTAAAGATTTGTCAAATTCAGGTGTAACATCTTTAGTTCAAGTTAAAGAAGTTTTTAATTTTGTCTTTATCTTCCTTAAACTACTTAGATTATATGTCCTCCAACATTCTATGGTTGTATCAACCATTTTATGTCCTCATTGTGCTGTTATATAAGTGTCAACTGAGTTTTCATCCCCATGGTGCACAGATCTGCAACTACCCTTTTACTACTAGAGGAATTTTAATGGGTCATATTCATTTAACATACCAGAATTTTCAGGTACATTATATATCATGCCAAACTTATTTAATCAATATTATACTTTTGCTATCTAAATTTAATATGACTGCAGGTGACAGATACACCTGGTATCTTGAGGAGGCGAGACGGTAGACTTTTCTCTATTTACATGTTCTTGTCTTCACTTTTTTATAAATATTTTTCATTTCCTCATGAGTAATCACTTAGTAGTTTTGCTCTTGACTTATGGAAGAATTATTCTTGAACTATTTTATTGAAGTTCAAATTTTTATAAGTGGTTTAAAAGCAATTTTTGTCTTCAAATTTCTGCAGAAGGCCTATTCGGGGTTGTTGTTTTCAGTCAATTTAGTTATTATGAGAGCATTATGCGATTATTTATTCAATTATTATAAATTATTCCTGCCTTGCGTGCAATTGGAGTTTTGGCCTAGGATCTGGAATATTGCTAGAGTGCCACAATTTTTACAAATTAGTCATTTTTTTCTTGTTTGCACCTGTAGAGGACAGAAATAATTTAGAAAAGCTGACGCTTGCCGTCCTCTCTCATTTGCCAACTGCCGTACTGTATGTTCATGATCTGTCGGGAGAATGCGGGACCTCACCATCTGATCAGGTATCTTTTTTCCTTGTCCTTTGCAAGTGATTTCTTTTACAATCTAAAATCTGGTGCAAATTTCAGCTACATAGTACATATATTCATCATGTGTATGATGGATAAGTCTGGTCTAAAGTGTACAAATCCGAACTGTTACAAGTATATTCTCCTAAGGTGCCTAAATCAAGTGGAGTTTATATCAGCCAGGCCTAGCATCATACTTATTTTTGTGGTTGTGGATTTTTTAATCAAATTACCAAAATGTATGCTGTATAACTGCAAAAGACATGCATTGAAGTATGGCATTATTTTAAGCATATTGTCGAAGGAAGCAATCTGAATATTATTAAAAGCATTTACTGTTGCAGTATATGAGAATACCCCCCTTAGGTAATACTGTCAGATACTGCATTAATTTCCTTGGTGGAGAAGATGTGTCAGATAGTTGCTGTAAACAATCGGAACTTATGGTTCCCTCAAGATTTGTCTTATTAATAAATATAATAAGAGGGTGTAAGCCATGACGCCTATTTAACTGTATCCATTTAACTTCGCAAAAAAAAAAAAAGGAATTGTATCTATACAGTATTTCAGATTTTTGCTAATAAGAGGTGACTGTTCTAGTGGTTGTGCTTGAGGACCTCGTGGTCTTCATGATTTTGAGTAGATTTTGTCAAAAATAAATAAAATTGAGCAGATAACTGACGTCAATAATGATTACATTATATTTTGACTATATATCATATCAGTATATCACTGACACAACAGCAACTTAAAGCATGTAGATGTTAACATTTAATTTAAAATCGTCCTTCAGTAATTCTAATTCCAGTTATAAGCTTATTATGCAAGCTGGGTTTGTAAGATGTTGTCACATGTTTGCCTTTTGGGCATACGAAAAAGAACCACATAACTTGTGCTCCTATTTATTTTGCCTCCATCTGTCTCCTTTTATAGCTCTCTGTACAAGCTGGTTAGGAAAAAGATTCATACTACAGGGTTTCTTTTGTTGTTTGCTATCTTCTTTGCTAGTGAACCATCTAATTTGCAGTATTATTCGTAATGCAGTATATCATTTACAAAGAAATTAAAGAAAGGTTCAGTGATCATCTCTGGATTGATGTTGTCTCCAAATGTGATCTACTACAAGAGTCTCCAGTTGTTTACGTTACAGAAGATACTAATGCCGACAATACTGAGTTGGCTAGATACCGGAAAATGGGACCTGATGGATCCTTGCGTGTTTCAGTAATGAGTGAAGTGGGGATTGGCGAGGTTAGTATACTTTAAGCATTTACATAGTTCATATACATGATGTCATGAAGTCCTGGAGATATCTTTTTATCTCAGTATTTTTCTAGACTTCTAGGTTGGAAATTAAAATTCTCCTGTGGTGCCGAAATAGTAAACATCATTGATACAATGAAAATGTCCTGGCTAAAAATATATTATGAGCCGCTATTTTAGTTTGTAAGCTATTTATGTGGTATGTCAGCAGTGTATATGGAAGGAGGGGGAGCAATTTTATACTGCTAAAAAGCACCAACTTGATAAGTAAATCTACCTAAAATAGCAAAAGACATCTTCCCTGAAAGATAGCTAGATATCTAATCTGAAACAAGAAACTATTCAACTACAAACACTGCAGCGTTAGTGTTCAACTAAGACATAGTAGCATTTAGTCATAAATTCAATATGGTTAATCTCTGTTGGGGAGTCAAGGGAATGTCCCTTTCATACAGATCGAACAGTTGGTCTATGTTTTGGTATATAAGGGTGAGGATGCAAAAGTACATTCCCTTTTATAGTTGGCGATGCATTCTTTAATTTTTTCTTGATATTGATAATTCTCAAAACTTGTAGGCACATGAAATACCTAATTCAAAGCTAGTTTTCTGAGAGCACTTTTTGAAAAATTTATGTTGTTGTACTGATCTTATAAAATTGCTAATGGTACGCAGTTGAAGAGTAGGGTGCACGAGATGCTGGTTTCTCAATTAGCGAGAATCAAAGTCCCTGATAGCGAAGAAGAAATGGTTGAAGCTCCAAAGCGTTTTTTGTGACGGTTATATACTCTACATTATCAGTGCAGCAAACTATTGTTTTAGCCTGGTTCATTTCCTGCCATGACGCTGACTGCTGCTGACTTAAATATTAAGAGTTCTCTTATAAGTCTCTTCACCATTTACTCTTTAATGGAATACCTGGTCGACAAACGGATAGAAAATTCTGCTTGGGGTGCTGAATTGGATATTTACATTAGCAGTACCGGACACAATTTTGTAGAATGTTCTCTTATGCGGTAATTTGAGAATGTTCCATTGTAGTCCCATGATGTTCACAAACGCTCAGCTTTTTTATTATTAATTTTTGGGTTTCTAATTTTGGTACCTAATCAGAAAAACCTCCCGTTGTGCATTTCGGTTTTATAAAAATTATCATGCAACAGCTTTGGTACGATTCATATTTGCCCAAAATACACCTGAAACCAGTTGCTGCTGCAATCTGTCTAATTCTGTTTGAGCTCCTTGCCATCCTGTGCTGTCAAGGGTAGATTTAGCAGCCATATCACTCCCAATCAGTATTGGCATATTGGACCTTACGAGAGTTGTCGGTGAAGCATGGATCCCCAGTGTTGGATGATTCTTCACCTTCAGATTTAGGCAGAATGAGTAATTCAAATGGCATTGGGAAACATATGAAATCAAAACACTTGGATAATGTCTTGTATTCACAATGGGAGTCTGCAATTTGTACACTTGCCAAGGACCTGTTACCACACATAGCAGGGCTTGGCCAGCGAGTATTCTCAATTGCTTGTGTTTAACAAGTCAGTGATATAAATTATAAAGTCCACTGGTAGCAGTACAAAGCCAAGCAAATCATTATTCCTCCTATCAAAATTCTTTTCAGATTAGCAGAGGAATGTGACAATAAAATGTTTTTGTTATCCCATCTTCCAGTGTAGTGTGTAGTGTGTAGCATTTGGATTTCATTGGACACAGAGACTTTAAAAGAGAACACATATAGAAGTATCCACAGCTTAAATGTGTAATCTTTTATATAATAATTATAACCCACATATTTTTTGTGTATATTCTGTATCACAAATGGAGAATAAAGTGTTAGGCTTTTATATGGTGGGTATGCTTTAGAACTTTGAGCTTTTGGTAGCTAAAATCAATAATACATGATTTTGAATCCATGAATTTAACATGTGGGTTATTAGAATTTCGGTTACTGATAGAGCATTAATTTGAGCCGGGTTGTTAAACTGTACTTGACTTGGCTCGTTTAGTTAAACGAGTTGAACTTGGACAGAGGTTCCGGTTCTTTTAATTAAATGAGTCGGCTCGATTCGACTTATGAAGTTAAATGAGCTCAGAGGTTCCGGTTCGTTTAATTAAATGAGTCGGCTCGACTCGACTTGTGAAGTTAAACGAGCTGAGTTCAGGGAGAAGTTTATATTCGATCAAGTGTAAAATTAAACGAGCCAGCTCCCTCGACTCGTTAAAACTGGTTCGCCTAAACGAGCCTGCTCAACTCGACTTGTGAAATTAAACGAGTCGAGTTCGTGTAGAAGTTTAAACTCGATTAGCCGGATTGACTCGGCTTGATTAATCTCAGCTCGAATTACGCCCGACTTAAAACGATTTGTTCGGCCCGAATTACAGTTCTAGTTATTGATGTACTTGGTTTGTTACTTGATAATTTTGATAATTTTGTGATAGTTAATTTAATATTCTGTATATGATTATCAAGTGGTACAATTTTTTTTTTTTATAGTGCTACATGCGCATCCAAAAATTACTTAAAAATAAATTTATCCATAAAAAATATATGGATTATATTCAAATATATTTATTTTAAATCCAAAATTTGTTTAAATAAAAGCTACGTTAATATTTAAATATCTCTTTAGAGAGAAAGTATTAACATCTAATGAGCACAACTAAATAAATCCAATAAAATAAATATTTTTCGAGTGAAAGATTTTAATTTGGTTACATACAACAATATTCACATATATTTCTTTTGTTTTAAAAAGATACACTTACTCCCTTTAGATAGAATCATGCTGTTACAACCGGTAACTTATTAAAAGCAAGACAAACGTGACTTCTTATTAAACAATGTTAGATGTCTCTTAAAAAACTTTAAAATATTTAACCTAAAATTATGATTCCAACCATGTCTTTTAGCTTAAAAGTTTAAAAAATTTATAAATTTACAACACCTGCCAGCATGCTTGACACGTAACCATGACACAGCTTATCACTTTCTTAATTCTAAAAGTTAAATTGTCTATTAGAAACAAAACAAAATGTATCTAACTGCAATATATTTCCTCCCTTTCAATTTATTATATTTTTACGTGTATTCTAAAATATATTAATCGCATAATTTTATAATTTTTTTATGAATAAAAATTTAATAAATTTGAGATATAAGAAGTATTAGATAAATATTCATAATTATTTATTTTTTATAAAAAATGATTTGATTTTAAAAAAATTATAATATTATTTACTTTTAATAATTTAGATATAAAAAAGAAAAATCTATAGAAGTATAAAGCTAAAAAGGAAACAATAAAATATATACATACACTATACATACAGCACATTCACATTTTCGAGTCTCTCTTCTCTTCCTTCTCTTGTTCATTATCGCACACCTAGGGTTCGTTTAGGGTTTTCAGAGTCATACATCTACATACACTTCAACTATATCTATACATACAACTCTAAATATCTGTATCTATACTTCAATTGAGCTGTAGTTGAGCATAAACCTCTGTTTCTTTACTCCAATTGACTCGGAAAGCTCCGATTTTTCCGATTGGTAGAGCTAGGGTTTATGATTGATGTTTACGATGAAGGTTCGGTTAGGGAAAGGTTGAATTAAGTTGAATTGAGTGATTGATTTGGTAGAGGAGAGTGAATTGAGTTGGTTTGGATGGCATTAGGCGATTTGATGGCTTCTCGATTTTCGCAATCGGTTAGTTTGGTGTCGAATCATTTGGATCAGTGTAGTGTGAATGAGGAGGAGGTGGAGGAGAGGAATGGAGGGGATTTGGATGCGGTGAGTAATGGGTTTGGGGATAGGAGTGTGGTTACGGTTACGAGTATGGCGTATTTGCCGCAAACGAGTGTGTTGTGTGATGGTAGACATGAGGTGTTTGAAGTTAGTGTGCCTGCTGGCCCGTCGAATACGGGGTTGGTGTCGAAATGGCGGCCGAAAGATAGAGTAAGTTGGTTTGGTTAGTTTTTGTGTGAATTGTTTGTTGAGTTGTGAATAAGAAGAGGAAAGTTAACTAATTGCTTAAAGATACATGTTTAATGTAATTCGAATTGTATATTTCAAATTTTGTTCGGATTGTTACCATATATTTGTTTAACGTGGTATATTTCGAATTGTTTAACTAATTGGTTTTCTTCAAATTAGTTGTACCTTACATATATTTGTGAACTGTTCTTGCAGATGAAGACAGGATGTGTTGCACTTGTTCTATGTTTAAATATTACTGTTGATCCTCCTGATGTAATAAAGATATCACCTTGTGCCAGGATGGAGTGCTGGATAGGTACATTATCTTGGCCTAATTTATCTCTTGTTTTCTACCGTGGAGGATTATTTGTGTATACATATGTCTTACATGCTGTTACGCAGATTCTTTCCTAACATTTGAAAACGAAATATAGTTGTTTCTTATTGTTTTTTACGTGTAATGATATGCATATATGTCTGACTTGTAAGTTATTAGACACAAAGTTACCAACTCTTTTGAACTTGCATAAGGTAATGATTTTAGAAGTTATATTGAAGCTGATAATTGACATGACAGTTCATTTTCACCCTTTTCTGAAATTACACTCTTAAAACATTCGCGACATTGTCATTCCATTACATTGAGTACATGTTTAGAGTTGCATGTGTCCACTGTTCACAGTGAAGGCGGTGTTATTAATTTCGTAAATAATCCTCTTCCATATCTAAGTGTGATAGAGCAAGTGTATCCTAAAGTTGAATAATGCCCTTCGTCTCATTATTCCTGCTCCCATCTTGTCTTAGTTGTTTGAAGTTTTGATTGGTGTTTTTGGTTAGATATATCTCAATGTCACTAGCTTCTTTTGTTTAGCTAAACTTGTTGTTTCCAGAGTTTTTCCTAGGGCCTCCCTCATTTTCTTTTCTGTTTTGTTGGATCGCTGATGAACATAAAAATCTTTTTTATTATTCTACCTTTCACTGTTCCTGGAATTTTTCTTAATATCTGTGAGTAAATGCGGTGCTGGCAATGTCTCTGCTGTCTTAATCTCAACATATTGAATTAAACAGAAGCACCTTTGACTTGGGCCGTTATACGACTGAAGTAAGCTTCTTTGTTGATTTTTCATTTCTTTGAAACACTATATGACATTGATATGCAGATCCATTCTCTATGGCACCTCAAAAGGCACTTGAAACAATTGGTAGAACTTTGAGTTATCAGTATGAAAGGTGGCAAGCAAAGGTTAGTACAGTTTTTCTTTCTATCAGTTATTGATTTTAATTTTTTCATGTTAATCTTATTGCTATCCAAACAATTAATATGTCAGGCTAGATATAAGATTCAGTTGGATCCTACCGTTGAAGAAATAAAGAAACTCTGTAATACATGTCGTAAATATGCCAAGTCAGAGAGGGTATTGTTTCACTACAATGGACATGGTGTGCCAAAGCCAACTGCCAATGGAGAAATTTGGTTATTCAATAAGGTTTTCCTGCTGATCTGTAACTTAACGACTTCTATTCAGTTCTTTCCTTATACTAGATCTTAACGTCATTTTAACATATGGTGTAGAGTTACACCCAATACATCCCGTTACCCGTCAGTGAACTCGACTCCTGGTTAAAGACACCATCAATATATGTTTTTGACTGCTCTGCTGCTGGAATGATTGTAAATGCCTTCATTGAGGTATAGACAACTTGGTTTGACTAGTTGGATCTTTGATTTTGTAATGCTGTGGAGTAAATTTAATTTCTCTTACAGCTGTCACAAGTTTTTATATTTGACTGTGAACAGCTCCAAGATTGTACTCCTACCAGCTCTTCTGCTGGAACTCCTGCTAGGGATTGCATCCTATTGGCAGCTTGTGAAGCCCACGAGACACTTCCTCAGAGTGTTGAATTCCCCGCCGATATATTTACGTCCTGTCTTACCACTCCTATCAAGATGGCACTGAGATGGTAACAATTCTTCTTTTTTCCTGTTTATCTGATTAGGTCTTTTACTAATTATGTTCTATAACTATCAGTTTATTTTACTATTGTTGTCCATCCTATATGAAAATCTGTGAGACTATATAAAGCAACATTGCAACTCTCAAAACTTGTTAAGTTCTTACTCCTCAAAAAGTGGAAGAAGAATCAGTAGGGTCATTGAGTGGAAGATAGAAATATCTAAAATTTTACTTCTTATGTTATGGTTATACCATTGAAAACTACAAAGTGCTGCTTGGTTGGTTGATGATAGGATATTAGTATGCTTATCTGCTTTCTCATTTTGTGTTGGCAGCATCCCGTTTATATTATAATTTTGAACTTTTAAAGGAGACAATTTGTTTTTTTTGCACTTATCGTTGAATTTCAAAGTTAGGTTTCATATAAATATTATGGTTGTCTTTGCTCAAGAGTGGTTGTTCAATGACGTGTGGTACGATTATATAACGTTAATTGGTTCTAAATGTGATAATGATTTTAACCTACATATGTGACTCACCTTTCCATAATATCTGATTTGCACAATGCTTTTCAGGTTCTGCACTCGCTCACTGCTTCACGAGTCTCTTGACTATTCACTGATTGATAGAATACCTGGTCGACAAACAGATAGAAAGACACTGCTTGGGGAGCTGAATTGGATATTTACAGCAGTGACGGACACAATTGCGTGGAATGTTCTACCACATGGTACACGAGGGAATTTTTGATATATTGCGAGTTTATGTGTCGATATCTCTACCAGGACTGTGTCATAATTGTTTGAGTTCTCATTCTGCAGATCTATTTCAGAGATTATTCCGACAAGATCTGTTGGTTGCCAGTCTATTCCGAAATTTCTTACTTGCAGAGAGGATTATGCGTTCTGCAAATTGCTCTCCGATTTCGCATCCGATGTTGCCTGCTACCCATCAACATCATATGTGGTTCGTGGACTTCCATTCTTAGAGAACAATGAATCTTTGATTTGCTATCTTTTGAACCTTCAGGTAATTGCAGGGATGCATGGGATATGGCTGCAGAAATTTGTCTTTCTCAGCTTCCAGGATTAGTTGAGGATCCAAATGCTGAGTTCCAGGTATGTATTTTTTTAAAATCCTTTAATAAACACGCACATAAGTAGAATGCATCTGTGTATGGGGGACACAATCCTTATTGTTTTTGCTGTTTCTTGTGGATTTTTTTCGAGCCCAGCCGAGTCCCTTTTTCACGGAACAGTTGACAGCTTTCGAGGTGTGGCTTGAACATGGATCTGAACATAAGAAGCCACCTGAACAGTTACCTATTGTTCTCCAGGTATTGCTATTTTTATGAAGTCCATAGGTTCACTGAACTAGGTCGATATTTGTTTTATCTTCGTAAATAAAAAGCATTCAGCATTTTGAGGTCATGTCACTATTTAACAAACACTCGACACAGTCAATGAGTTTTAGTCATATGCAGTCAATATCCAGATTATTAGACTTACTACAAGATTTTCATCTTTTATATAACCTGACCTATGCATAATCCCTAGGTGGTTCTAGGAGTTGAAGGTACCTTTTAGCGATTTATAGGAAGCATTATAATTTTTTTATATAAAATTTAATGGACGATATTTGTTTTTTATAAATATCTTATTTTGTTTTGTAATTATTAATTTATGTATTTTAACTATGTATAATAATAGTGATCTATACTAATTTATAAAATTAATTATTTTCTTGAAAATTTTAACAACTATTTTATAATATTCTAGGGATGAATCTGATATAGGCAGGATTTAAAAATCCAGTTGTCTTCTCTCTACTCGTAGGGCTGCTGATTGATAGGCATACTCACTGTCTACTGAATTTTAGGACCCTGCTTTTAAATGATACTCTGTCTTAACTTAATATGGAAGAAGACATTAGTAGACTAGGGAGCTAAGTTGCTCAGACTCGGGTACGGAGTGTCGGATACGACACGTATCCGAGTGTCGGACTCGGCACCTCCGAAAATCTAGGACACGGGACACCGTCGGGATTTTAGACACGGGGTACGGGGACACGGCATAATATACTATAAATTTTTATAAATTTCAAAGAGAAAGTAAGTAACAATGAGTTGAACAATTATTCAAAGAAAAAGTATGTTTTTCAAATTAAACTTGTTTAAAATTTTATTGAAAAAAAATTCGAATCAAAATTTTATAATATATATTATAAATACATGGTATCCAACACAATGTTTATGTATTTTTGATTTTGAAATAAATTTAAGTATATTATTATTAATTAACTGAAAATTTATTTTAAAATTTAAAATTTTGAAATAGTACAGAGGTATGTACAGTATTGGATATTAGCAGTATGTACAACGTCATTACATGGAGTAATAGAAGCAGTCAAAGTCAAATTAATAGTTTATGGTACATAAGTGGCAAACAGCTGTCCTCCTTTGTAATAAAAAAAATAAAAAAAATAATGGCTGTCAACCTTTATCAATACAACATATACATACAATTATATACAAACCCTGTAGCCGCCGACCCAATCTTCTTCCTCTCTTATTCTTTTCGATTCTTCTCTTCTTCTATTCTTCTTCTACCATCTTACTAGTCTGTTACAATTACAGAATTGCTTCATATCAGAAGAACCTGTCAATTCTTCACTATGAAATATTACCTATAATTTTTCCGGTGACGAGGACGACGTGTCGGAAATTCACCTGGAGGATCCGGTACGTATTCCGGGTCATGTCCCGTGTCGGGTCGGGTCGACACGGGTACGGTGGCCGGAAGTGACGAGTCGGAGTAACGTAGCTAGGGAGTCAACAGTTAGTTCTTTGTCTCATTCTTCCTTGCTTGACATCGGTAGTATTTTTAATTAAGCCTATGTTACTTACCGGAATGGTAATCCTGGATATATGGTAAGGATTTGATGATGATAAAACAAAAATGTGTACCTCGCTTAGAAGCTGTTTCTCTTTCATATTTTCCCTTCATTATCTTGTATATCCCTGTATGTTTTATGCTTACTTAAAGTGTATTAGGTAATTTAAGTGTTGCCTGTTGCTACAAATCCGCTAATCCTATTATAATTATGGGAACGCCATTTCAATATGTTGAACACATTATGGGACATAACTTTGTTTATATTATAATTTTTTTCTATACGTTACTTGGTGATGTTTATATATATGTGAAGATATACAAGTATACTGGGGGTATAATAAACATTTGAAATGAGGCAATTTGAATTAATTTTACAAGAATAATTAAATTTTACTTGGTTTTTCTTATTCTGATGCTTTTACTGCTCCAGTCCTGTAAAGTAACTCCTGTTCTGCTGTCCTGGTAATTATGAAATGCTGGATCCCTGTACCTCTGGATCTTGTTTAACAATTTTAGGTGTTCATAAAGTTGCAGAAATAACCAATTATATTTTGTTCTATATTTTTCAGTTGAGTTTATCAGACGATATAAGTAGGACTAACAAGAGATACCAACTTTCACATGTTTATGACTCTTTTCACCTCAGCAAATTGCGTAGATTTGACCTGTTTAACTTTCCCAGTCCAAAAACTGTAGAAAGTTTTGCTTGTTGACAGGATAAGGGCTATGCGAATTCCATGTATCTTAAATAGAAGATTAAGAGATTCATTATTTTAACGACATTTCTTTTTCCATTGGAATAAAAATCAGACACAATTTTGCACAATGTATTTAACTTAAAAGGGTGATGCGACATCAAAAGGAAAATAAACAGGAAAGTTATAAACCTGCAAATTGAATGTTTGATTTTTTTATGTTGTCATGTACTATTGTGGAGCCGAGGCAGGTGTTAAAATTGGAAGAAAGGCATTTATACGACTATCCGTGTACATGGTATCTTGTAATATCTTCTGCAGGATGCACCTTTATTCTGTAATTTCTTTGGTTTAGAATTTAGAAAACACTTGAGCCATCTTTCTTCTTTTTTTTTTTTGTCAGAGTTGTAGAATATTTATATATATGTATTTGGCCTTATTGGGTTTAGAATTCTTTAGTTAATTACCATTATTTGAACCTTTTTTATTTTTGCTCATTCTGATTGTCCCGACTCCTGATATTCTTGATATATTTTTATTTGATATTCTTGATCTATTTTGGTTTAGAATATATTTTATTTTTATTTGGATATATTTTTGTTTTATTGGCTTTTGGTTTTTAATAGATAATCTATATTATCCCCAGCTTCTTATTGGCTGTAAAAACTAATAACCATGCCAACCTCTAGGTTTTGCTCAGTCAGTGCCATCGTGTCCATGCTCTGGTGCTTTTAGGAAGATTTCTCGACATGGGGCCATGGGCTGTAGATCTGGTATTTTCCTAAAGTTCACCTCTTTTCTTTTTCTTGATGATTGTCTTGTTATATGCTAATAAAATATATGTTCTGGCAGGCCTTGTCTGTGGGGATATTTCCGTATGTTTTAAAGCTGTTGCAAACAAGTACTCCAGAACTTCGACAAATTCTTGTGTTCATTTGGACGAAGATCCTTGCACTTGATAAGGTCTGTTTTGTAGTTTCCCAGATTAAAAAGCTTCGTGGCTTTTGCTTACACCCAAATCTTGAATACGTACTTGGTACTTACTAAATTTGTCTTTGTCTTGATAGTCTTGTCAGGTTGATTTGGTTAAGGATGGTGGGCATACATATTTTATTAGGTTTCTTGATAGTGTGGAAGCCTATCCAGAACAGCGTGCAATGGCTGCATTTGTTTTAGCAGTCATTGTTGATGGACATAGACGGGGCCAGGAAGCCTGCACTGAAGCTGGTCTGATACATGTCTGCTTGAATCACCTTCAGGGTCCCACCCCAAATGATGCACCAGCAGAGCCACTATTTCTACAGTGGTTGTGTATTTGTCTCGGAAAGCTGTGGGAAGATTTTACGGAGGCACAAGTTATTGGATTGCAAGCAGATGCCCCCTCTATATTTGCACATCTGCTCTCTGAGCCCCAACCTGAGGTTCACCATAACCTTTTTGTATATTGCGTTTCTAAAAATTGATAGTCTGGATGGGTTAGTATTTACTTGGTAATGATGGTTAACGTTTCAGGTCAGAGCTGCATCTATATTTGCTTTGGGTACGCTACTTAATGTTGGATTTGACTCGGCTAGAGATGAAGAGTGTGATGACGATGATGATGAAAAAAAAGTAAAGGCTGAAATAAGCATTGTAAAGAGCCTTTTGAATGTTGTTTCAGATGGAAGTCCATTAGTCAGGACGGAGATTGCTGTAGGTATGCATCAACTTGTCATTTTTTTACAGCTGATATATGTTATGTGCTAAGAACTTTTTTTTTCTTCCCGAATATTGCATATTGTAAACCTTTTGTGAATCTCGCCCTTTAAACATTGCTGGTTTCACAAGTAAAGCTGACATTCATATTTCATTGTAGTAAAATTTGACTTGATGTCCAAGAATATGCAAAAAAAAAAAAGTTATATTTTCTTCTGCGGAATAGCCATTCAGTTTATATGTAATTAGAAAAACCTCATATTTTGATTTTTGGTTTTGTGATTTTTTATTTTTATTTTTTTTGCAGCTTTGGCACGGTTTGCATTTGGCCACAAAAAGCACTTGAAATCTGTTGCAGCGGCAATGTGGAAACCTCAGTCTAATTCTGTGTTGAACTCCTTACCGTCTTTTGCTATCAAGGGTACAGTTAGTGGCCATACTACTCCTAATCAGTATTCGCATATTGGCCCTGTTATGAGAGTTGGTGGTGACAGCCAATCGATGAGTCGTGATGGAAGGGCCTCTACCAGTAGCCCCCTTGCTAGTTCTGGAATAATGCACGGATCCCCAGTTTCTGATGATTCTTCTCTACATTCAGATTCTGGGATAATGAATAACTGTAATGGCATAGGGAACCATATGAGATCAAAGCACTTGGATAACGCCTTGTATTCACAATGTGTGTCTGCAATGTGTACTCTTGCCAAGGATCCTTCACCGCGGATTGCAGGGCTTGGGAGGCGAGTACTATCAATTATAGGTATAGAACAAGTTGTTGCAAAATCCGTAAAATCCTCTGTTGGCAATACAAGGCCAGGTGAATCAACAACTTCCCCAATCAATAGTCTTGCCGGATTAGCTCGTTCGTCATCTTGGTTTGATATGAATGCAGGTAAATGTCTTTCTATTTTTTGGTTTCATGTCGGCAGCACCTAAATTCACACTGCTTTTTTTTCCCCTGTAAAATTAGTACAGAATTAATCTCATGAAATAATGTTTATGATGTGAGGGTATGGGATAGGACTTGAGGACGGCCGCAAAAAGTGGTGTGCTCATTATGTTCTAAGTTGATATCGGAAATGAAAAACATGCAGTGTAGTATATAACATAAAATTTAAGGAAAAGATAAGAAAGTGCGAGGATACGATTAATTTGCAGGCTTCCAGAGGCCCAAAGTCCTTTAATGTAAAAGTAACAGGACTGTAATGTTGACATTATTGTCAACTGTTATCTTATTTATTTATGGATTTTACTACATGACATACATTGTTAAACTGCAGGACATTTGCCCCTGACTTTTAGTACTCCACCAGTCAGTCCTCCAAGGCCAAGTTACTTGACGACAGGCATGCGAAGAGTTTATTCTTTAGAATTCAGGCCACACCTAATGTCTTCCCCAGACTCTGGGTTAGCTGATCCACTTCTAGGTTCTGGTGGAGCACCTGGCGCTTCTGATCGAAGCTTCCTTCCACAATCTACTATCTATAATTGGAGCTGTGTTCACTTTTCCAAGCCACTTCTTACACCATCAGAGGATAGCGAAGAAATGACTGCTAAAAGAGACGAGAGGGAAAAGCATGCCCTTGACCATATATCTAAATGCCAGCACACTTGTGCGTCTACGAGACTGCTTGTTTCCTGTTCTTTAAGACCTTCACAAATTAACTTTTCGTTTAACATTTTCAATTTTTTGGTCTTTTTATCTGGCAGCTGTTAACAAGCTAAACAATCCTATTGCTACTTGGGACACGAAAGTTGAGTCAGGTATCAAAACAGCTTTGCTGCAACCATTTTCTCCAATTGTCGTTGCTGCAGATGATAGTGAGCGAATCAGGTAAGCTGTTTATGTTTCTTTCTCTCACCCCATTTGAAGTAGACTCTAGTATTATTCGATACATACACTCAGGCAAATAAATCAAAATAAAGCTTATGATGTTTTTTTATATGAACTTCAAAATTAGTATTTACTATTTAGAAATAAAATATGCAGGGCAAGGAATTGTCAGTATGTAGTGCGAATTTAATTTTTTTAGGTATCTTAAACTGATATTTGTAAGGTAATAAGGTTCACGTAGCAAGGAATCTCATGCATACTTGGAGGAATGATTTGGTGAAGCTTCTTAGCATAGGAAAACCGATATATAGTTGTGTATAATCAAGATTTAAGAAACATGTGCTTCCCAGTGCCAATATGTAACCTTGAAATAGAAGCCAACTTGACAGACTCGATAAGCACCGCAGATGTGCCTAGTGAAAAATCTTAAAAGTTGCTCTTGTACCCATAAGTCATGATATGGTGTGTGTGTTTAGAACATGCTATGGATTTGAAATGATATCACCATGTGGACAAATTGGTTTTTGCGTCACAATAGGACCATCATAAGAGACTGCTTTTTTGTATATGTATTCTTAATTGCTTACATGTATCTTCTGTGCTAAATATTATTTTACCGATAATATTTATAATATGAATAATTCTATATTCTGCTTGTATGTTACATACAATATATATGATTATCAATCATTATGCCATTATCTACAAATTATCTGATTATTTGGTTAAAATATGTGGTTTGATATTTTATTCACTCTTGACATTTTAGTTATTCTTAATGATCCACGCATCTTTTGTTTTTCTATAGATAGACTTGTTGGGATAACGTAACATTAGAATGAAAAAATTACGGTCATTCACATATTTGTGGTTTTTTATTGTTATTGGCCATGGGCATACACACACACCACTCCACCAAGGCTTTTTAACCTTCGACCTCCTTTTTTTTTGGTTGTGCATTATAACCTACATTAAATAATCAAGTATGTAAGATTAATTTTATTATAATAAATTTAAGATATTTAAAAAGACAGAAGTTAAAGCATCTCCAATAGGGGTGCCAAATCCTATGTAGCATGGCACTCTTGGGTGCCTTCCTATTGGAGTCACAAGGGTGCCCAAGAGGTGGCAAGAGAAGTTGCCAACTCTAGACACCCCCTCTAAATACAAAAATTCAAATAGTAGCACTAAAAGTATATATTACCCACACTTATTATATTTTGTCTAGTTTTTAAAGTATTTGTTTGGGGACCATTTAGGCACGTTTGATGGGGTGCCAACAATTGGACTTGGAGGGTGCTAATTACGACTTAGATGGAGGAAAAAATAAAAAAATAATTATTTATGATGTGTTGGACATGTTTGGCACCCCTTAAGGGTGCCTTGTGATTTAAAAGTTATAACTAATCTGAACCTTAAATGTGTACTTAATCAACAACTCATATATATCTGTTTTGATGCGGTACATGGTACATGATATAAGTTATTCTACTGCAAAATACAAAATTTTTTATTGTAAATTATAGAATACGACGTTCTTCTACAAATTATAGGATACGGCATTCTTCTACAGAGCTGTTTTTTTACAAATTACATATTTTATATTAAAAAAAATAAATTGATGGTGAGCTCAGGTTTACAAGGATATTACTTTGTATTTAACGTGTTTTATTTGTATTTGCATCATCTTAGGGTATGGAACTATGAAGATGCTACTATATTAAATTCTTTCAGTAATCATGAGTTTCCAGACAAAGGTATCTCAAAGCTCTGCCTGATAAACGAGCTTGACAATAGCTTGCTTCTCGCTGCTTCAAGTAAATTCCTTACTATTGTGCAGTTTTTTCTTTCTGGTGTATACTTCGAAGATTTTGTTTCAACATTATTTAAATATTTAACTTGCACAATGCAGGTGATGGAAGCATTCGAATATGGAAAGATTACTCTGTAAGAAGCCGACAGAAACTTGTAACTGCTTTTTCTTCTATCCCAGGTCATAAACCTAGTGTCCGATGTGTGAATGCCGTTGTGGATTGGCAGCAACAATCAGGATATCTGGTACTTCTTGAATTATATTAATATGCAATTTGGTGTTTGCTCAACCTTTATTAAAGTGACCTTTACTTGGTATATACTTTCAGAATTAGGATTATAGAAAGTCTGTTAAGAATTTGGTACGTTGTGTAGTACCTCCCATCACAAGTTCTTTTTTTTTTTTCTCCAGTATGCTTCTGGTGAAGTATCTTCCACCATGGTGTGGGATCTGGACAAGGAGCAGCTTGTTAATACTATACCTTTGGATGCAGAATGCAGTGTCTCGGCATTGGTGAGTTTTATCTCTTGTTTCCAACTCATTCAACAGTAACACGGACGCGCACGCACAAATATTTGTGTTCAAAAGGACCTTTGCCCTTTGGTTTTTTCCAAGTGTTGTGTACACTTCTTCCTATAAAGTGTCTAGTTCAACCATTCTTGTTTACATCTGAAGTTTTCAAATATACATGGCAATAAATGATTGTCATCATCCTAGGACTTATTGGATATTGATATAAGCTAGCTGATTAATCTTAACATCTGTATGTATAATAGAAAGGAATAAATGTATGTTGACCAAAGTGCATGATGGGGGGAAAATGTAGAAAGGAATTTACTTAAAAAAAGAAATAATAGTTATGTAGCTCTAAGATTCTGTATCCTGAAGCTGGGGCACGGGAAGTTGAGTCCTTTGATGGGGGGAAGTGAAAATAAAAAGGAAATTACTTAAAAGAAGAAATATTACTGATATAGCACTAGGATTCTGTGTCCTGAAGATGGAGTGAACTGTATACTAAAGTTCTAATTCCATATATATATATATATATATATATATATATAGACACACACACACACACACATATATATATATATATACACACACACACACAAATACACTTTTGGCATGTTATTGAACTTATTCTAAGAGGTTCGGGTAGTAAAGTTTGAGAGAGATGCAATCAGATCCACAGAATATTTCTGATGAAATGCTATGGTATTGTTGGTATTATTTTCCCCGAGTCAAGGAGTGATTCAGTGAGCTGACTAATTATCAAAGCTTCTATTGCTTCCTTTGTTTTCACTGTGTTACAGTTAGTGTCTTAAATTCAGTCTTTTTATAATTATGTTAGAGTTATATACATATGCCTTTGTATGTTGTTTGTGGCGGATCTGCATTTATGATTTCATCTTCATGATGGTGTCTGATTTTTTCGTATTTTTTAACATTCTGATGTATCGTGTCGTTCATCTTGAAGTGTGCTTCTCAAATTCATTGTGGACAATTTGCTGCTGGTTTTGTGGATGGTTCTGTCAGAATCTTTGACATTCGAACACCAGAAATGTAATCATATCGCACTTCTCGTTACTTTTGATTGGACATTTGGATGTATGTGTTTGCATGTACTGACTAATTGTCCGTCCATAAAATCAGGCTTGTTTGTTCGACTCAATTACACACCCAGAGAGTTGTTGAGATTGGATTTCAACCTGGACTTGACCCAGCCAAGGTGAAGTGGGATTGTTGTGTGTTTATCAACTAACTTTCACCCTTGCTGCAAAGGAAAAGGAAGATGTAATTGCCTTAAAATATTTAATAAGATTAATAGTTTACTAATTAATTTGGCTCTACTTGCAGATTGTGAGTGCATCTCAGGCTGGTGATATTCAGTTCCTTGATGTCAGACTCCTCAAAGATACCTACTTAACAATTGATGCTCATAGGGGCTCACTTACATCTTTAGCTGTTCACCGACATGCACCCTTAATTGCTAGTGGATCAGCCAGACAACTCATTAAAGTGTTTA
Organism: Anethum foeniculum; assembly: GCA_003724115.2. Classification (NCBI taxonomy): domain Eukaryota; kingdom Viridiplantae; phylum Streptophyta; class Magnoliopsida; order Apiales; family Apiaceae; genus Anethum; species Anethum foeniculum. The sequence continues at coordinate 1,868 of PHNY01173214.1, read as the reverse complement.
ACATGGAGGGTGAACAGCTGGGCACAATTCGATACTCCCCAACCTTTATGGCACAGAAGATAGGATCAGTGAACTGCCTCACCTTCCATCCTTATCAGTTACTGCTTGCTGCAGGTGCTGCAGACAGATGCTTGTGTTTCAATTTATGCTGATGATATTTTGCCATGTAGATGTATATCTGTGGATGCATGAAAGCGGGACTTGAAAGATAATATACAAAGCATTCAACAGCAATGCTTATTTAAATCGAACAAATAGCTGGTAGCATTCTGCTTTCCCAGTTATCGCCGCAGTTGTGAAGTTGCAAGGGTCAGAAGCCGGGATCTGTACTCTACATATTTTTGTTAAGCCTCCAGTGTAAAGGGTTCGCAAGGTTGATAAAGTTCATTCGGGGGCTTCAACTAATAATCTAGAATGTGGGTGTAAATATTATCTGTTCATGTTCAAGTTAATTCTCTGTTCTGTGTGTAATCTTTGTTTTCTTCTCTACCCAGTGTTCAATTTGTATAAAGTCAGCAAATATTTGATTATATAATATACAAAATTATATAAAGGCATGTTCTTGTTCTTAATATAGCATGAGTTGTGATCTGCGTGTAACCTTAGAAGAGAGTTTGGGTTTTCCATTTCATCTATTTATGTTTGTTGTAAACATGAGAAGGTTTTTATCAGCTTAAAAGTTTTAGTTGGAAGAATTATTGAAGTTAATGCTGTAGTTGGCTTGGCAGTTTCTCCTGAAACTTCAGGAATTCAAAAGTTTAAGCCAAGCACAAATGATACAAGATTCAAAAGCAGACAAATTAGTTGCTAATTTACTAAGAACATCTCAGAACAATAATAAATTGCCTGACTTTTGGTTCAGGAGTTCAAAAAGAATTGCGAGGGCGCATTTAGAATTGCGAGGACGCATTTTCTCAATACAATTCAATCATAAAAAGATATACAATCCTCCATCAAACTGAAGGAGATGAGCTATTTGAGTTTCAAGCTAAAATGGACGAAATTTGAAGTCAATGAGACCTACCCAGATAGATTAGTTATATGAGATTTTGATTTAACTCCTTCCGTCCCACAATACTAGTCTCTTTTGAAAGATATTTTTTCCCATAATACATGTTCATTTTAAGTTCCAATACAAATTTATTGACATTTTTCCAAAATTACCCTTCTTGAAAATTGTATAACAATTAATGAAATATGAATTAGAGTCTACATTCATGCATTTATTATGGGTATAAGTGGAAATGTATCATTGAATTAATGTTTTCTTAATAAGCGTAAAAAATTAAAAAAAGACTAGTATTATGGGACGGAGGGAGTATGTAATATAATAGTCCATGAAAACTGCCAAAACAGTGTTGTAAGAGCCGGTTTACGTGGACTATTTTTTTTTTTTTTTTGACATCTCGATGAGCTCAGAAAAATAATTTGTAAAAATTATCTTTTTTTTCAATTTGTTTGTTCTGTATAACAGTATAGAGCTTATACTTTAATACAAAATAAAAATCATAAAAATATTATTTAAAAATACCTCTTCCTAAGA
>PHNY01173190.1:1608-12951 GCA_003724115.2 Anethum foeniculum | reverse complement strand
ACTGGTAAATCGTAAAGTTGAATCCAAATATTAAGAAACCATAAGGGAACCTTCGATGGATCAACACCTGGTGATATGGGTTCTATGCATAACATAGCATTATCGAAAGACCACGGGCCTCCATTTTGCACCCAAGCCATATCTTCTTTATGATAAAATTGAAACAAGAAGATACCTTGTTCCAGTTCCTTAATGTTGACACCCATGGTAGGCTTCCATACATCCGCCATTTTTGATTTCATCGCCCTCGTATTTATGGACTTCTCCGTTAAGAACCTCCCCACTAGACACATCTCATACTTGTTGATCTCCTCTGTGAAGTCCCCTTCAACGACGAAGTCTTCATTTTCCTCGTCTTCTATATTCATGTCACTCATCTGATCCTCAATGTTTTGATATCTTGCCATGATGGCCTCCCACAAATCCCTTGATCTTAAATATTTTAATTTGGCAGAATCATAACTTTAAATTTCGCTTAACATTACACCATTTTAATAATTTCGGTCCAAAACAACCGTTAACGTTAGGGGTAAAATTGAATTTTTTTTTTCAAGTTTATATAATGACGATATGTACCCCATAATTTTAATATTTTAACGATGTGCACCCCATAGTTTACATAGTGTTTTGTATGTAATATTTCTAATTTATACTTTTATTTAATTTTTTTAATTTTTTAAATTATAAAATATAGGTTATAAAATTAAATAAAAAAACAAAACATATTACATGCATAATGGTTAGGGCTGAGTAAATATGACTAATAAAATATGATGAAACACATTTCAAAAAATCTCAACTTTATAAAATATTTTATAATTTTTTTTTGAAATTATAATAATATTTTGCAAAAGTTTTAGAAATATATATCTTAATTTTTTTCGAAAATCTTAAAATTATATATTGAAAAATATTTTAGTTATAGATATTTTTTTGACAAATATAAAATTTTAAGATTATACTTGTAATTTAAATATTTCATTTTTAAATAAATATGGAGTATAATGACGGAAATACTAACTTGTTGACTAATACAAACGATCAAGTTTAACAAAAAAAATTGTTAAAAGGATGCAATTATGACTGAGATAAAATATTCATTAAATTAGCTATGATTAATTTTAAAAAATAAAATTTTAATTATTATTAGTTAAATTATTAACTATTAACAATTGTTAGTTTTTAAGAAGTTTGCATCACAAATATTTTTATATCAATTATAATTGAATCCTTTTAACAACGTTTTTTCCTCTTCATCGAGATTTATTCATTTTAATTGAGTTTACCAAAATCATTGTCGTTTTTGACATAATTGTTTTAAGAGAAATTAACACTTTACACCCATTATGTTTTGGACTTTTAGAAGACTACTCCCAAGCTATTATATGGCATTTCGCATCCCCTATCTTAAAATATCTCGTCAATTTGCACTTTTTCCCTAACGACAGTTTAATTTCGACGTTAAAATTATTTATCTTAATTTATTTGAGGTTATAAGAGTAATTAGACATTTACTTGCTTTATTAGTTCCCCCTTTTATTCTTACAATTATACCGCCTCTCTCAATTATCTTTCACTGTCAAAACCCTAATCCCCTTTCACTCTGTTGAACCCTAATCATAAAATGCAAGGCCGATTAAGGTTGCTTGTTGTTGATAACCCTAGTTAGTCTGATGTTCTGGTAGAATATTGAAACAAGTGCTTGAAGAAGGAGTTCCGATTCCGGTGATTCGTGAACCATCTTTACCAAATGGATCTAAAATACCAAACTATGAAGGTAATATTTTTATTGATCATTCGTAATTTAAAGTTATGGTATATGTGGTAGTTGTTTTGCATGCATGTGGATTTTATGGGTTTTTTTTAGTAAAGAATGAATTGTTTGCTATTGTGGTCCCTCATGTTCTTGGCTTTATTTGATTCTTTATAAAAGAATTAGTTGTTTACTATTGTGTATTTTTTGGATTAAATGCTCCGTTCTTAAGCTATATGCTCTATTTTTTCTGACTTGCAGACGGTTTCATTTACTTTTTAATTAAAGTTCATCATGGAGGTTTTTCACTGAAAATTTTGAAGATTATGACGGTAAAAATGTGAATTACTTTATATGTGCTCTGCTAAGCACTTTTATATGCTTGATATGGAGTCCATGTTGTCCGAATTAGGACTAGAATCAGGCTCTTATGATATATGGTTATGTATTCCTGGAAGTAAGCTTTTACAAGGTATCCTAGAGAATAGAGATTGACAGTGATGACCAAATGCAACAGCTGTTGGATTTGTTGGTTTACACTAAGTGTTTGGTTGTCTATACAATAGAGAGGGTAGAGGGTGAGGGGTTTTGTGATTTTTCATTCACATGATTAGAACTTTATGAAAGAGGGGAGAGAGTTAGTGACATCAGGGAGGAATGTGAAGAAATTATGGAGAACAATGATGAGGATGATGATGTAGATGAAGTTGATAAACTTAGTTTCCATGGTGATGAATCTAATATAGATTCTAGTGAGAGTGAAACTCATTGCACCAAGGAGAAGAAAGAGAATTCCTCCTCCGAATCTTCCCTATTGAACTAGAATAAGGGGAAAATATTATATGCTTAGGGTAAGCTTTTTGGCAAATTAAAGTCAAATGTTTTACTTTTCGTGTTCTATATTTAGGGTAATTTGTGATGATTTTGTGTTGTCATGTGACAGGGCTATTTAAAAACATTAAAGACATTCCTGTTATGTGGATGATGATGGACCTCCACCCACGCAACCTAGCCAAGCTCAGGATAGTAGGAAGAATAAATCAACAAAAAGAAAGGAATGTGAAGTGGGTGAGGGAAGTGGAAAAAATGATAAAACTGTGGAGGATTGGCTGAATGAAGTTTTTGAAGAGTATGATGAATCTAAATGAACAACAAACAAAGTTGATGAAGTTGTTCATGAAGAGGAGATAAAGGACACTCAATGGGGTGATAAAGAATGTTCAGAAGAGTCACATAAGGGAGATATAATGCCAAATATAACTCAGTTTGTTAAAGAAAAAGTGAAACAGGTGAGAGAGTAAGTGAAGTAGAAGGAGAAAGACAAATACAAATATGTGGATGAAGATGACAAAACAAGGGAATCAGATCCAACTATGTTAAAGAGATATCAGACCTCATTAAATTGTACTTATTGTAAAGAAAAGGGTAACAATACTTGCAAAGCAAAGGTTAGCACTTACATAAATATTTTCATGCATTCAAGTTTCAACTACTTCAAACTTATTCTTAATTGTTTTCATATTTTATAATTGACAGAAAATCAACGAGACAAAGAAGGGAAAACAAGGAGTTGCAACATCTAAAGAACCCAAGAAATGTGGTAACTGTAAGGGCACTGGACATAATGCCAGAATTTGTACACAAAAGGTAGAAATTTCTATCCATCTTATGAAAACAAAATGTTCTAATTCATGTTCATATAATATTATGCACTTATTTCTTATAGAAATTTGAACTTAAAAAGAGGCAAATTAATAGCTGCATGAAGCAAACTGCTCTAGTGCAGCAGACAGATGAAGATGTTACACCTTCAAAAAGATTGAAGCAATTGTCTAGGCTGACACCTAGATCCAGCCCACTAAAGAATGGAAAAACTATGTTGGCACAAACTACACATGGAGGCATTCTCAAGCCTTATGAGCCCCCATCCAAAAATGTGTTAGGTGTTGAATCTATCCCTGGCCAGGAATTTACTACTTCAAGCAATTTAGAGATTGCACGAAGACATATGGAAAAACATATTGGCAAAAGGCGTGTTTGATGTTAATGCAGGTGTTAAGAAGAGGGTTGATTTATTTTGTCTTAGTTGAAAACTGGTGGAACTTTAATGTGAGTGGTTGTATTTCCTTTTGCTTGGCTTTCTATTTTGCACAAACAATTTAGAAATGTGCTACTTATGTTTATGTTGGATACATGGTACCACGACTGTGTTGGATAATTTTATGAACGCCTCAATTAAACTATGATATTAAGTATATTGTTAGTTGGTTAAGTATCTATTTATGCTTAAATTCGACTAAGTAACTTAGGTAAGTATTTATGTAACGCAAATCAGATCACGTTTTTCATTATCACCGCAACATCGACCAAGCAGTACAAATCAGCTTTCATCTTGGCTTAATACAACAAAGCTAACAAGGATCAAAAACCAAGTGAACATCAACAAAACTAAAGCTATACTACAATACCCATTTTTCTTATCATTATCTTCAATGATTTCACCAACAGCAGCATGACATTCAACCCCTCCATTTTTATAACTGGAATGAACGATTCCTTGCTAAGCTTCAGCCTGTTTATCCTCCGTATCAATCCCGAAATTATTTCCCTTTCACGTTCGCATAGAGGTTGGTCCAACCACCGGAAGTAATTGCATCTTCGAGCAGCACAAGTCATGAAACGATGATCGACATTTGTAGAAGTCCAAGCCGTTTATTGAACAGCCTAAGCCCCACAATAACACTTACAGACCATTTTTTAGCTTCTTCTTAGAGTATAATTGTAACGCCCCCAAATCCGGGGTCAGAGGATTTGGTCGTCACTGAAATATCAACTTAATAAAACCTGTTTAATCTAAAAAGAATCACCAATTACTGTCCAACAATTCTAAATATAATATCAGACCCCAACTAAACCAAGATATTTTAGGTTACAGTGCTAGAAACAAGATTTCCAAATTCCACAACTAAATGTTTCTTTTCTTTTTAATCCTCTTTTCAACAATTTCCAAACTCAAAACTTAACCAACTAGTATAACTTCGAAAAGAAGTATACTAGGCCCAGTTATACAGTAGTAGAGCTAATATAATTAAAACAACTTTATATAATAAAACTTACTCTATTCCGAGTACCCTGACCCAACCATCTTTACAAAAACACCTTTCTTTTCTTCTTCCAAACTACGCAGCTAAACCTCGCCAATCTACCTTTCAATGGAAAGTTAAATTTAAAACATGCAGGTATGAGTGAAATAAATGCTCAGCAAAATTATTAAAAGCAATATAGGAAAGCCTCAATCGTATTGTGAGTTTTCCAAATAAAACCGATACTTTTATTTTTAACAACATCGAAACAGTTTTGATAACTTGCAATACTTTTTCGTTAAACCTTTTTTGATAATTGAGCAACAGAGCCTTTAACAATAATTTAAATTTCAACAAGAATCTGGTCAACTATCCATACTGGAAATTAGTTGACTTAAGAAGATTATCGTTTTAAGATATTTCCAAGAAGAAACCATTTTACTCTGTATACTAACAGGCATATCACGGTCAAAACAATATATAATAGTAATCATAAACTGAATCATAATTTTTATATCAATATTCTTATCCAAAACATAAACAATTGATAAGTCATTTTCTTTTATGATTATCAACAATAGTTTAGATTGGAATCCATGACGGTGTGTTGCCATCGATAATCAGTCGCGAAGCAACACCGGTGTGCCGCAGCACATCCAAAACAAGGGGTAGCCAAAAAGGCAAGTATGTTAGCCTATGGAAAATGAATTATAAATATTTTATATAATACATAGCCCATGCTGTGCCGCCACCACGGTCGTCTTATGCTAACCATCCAATCTTAAAATACTTTGATAAAGGAGCCGAATCAAGTGACATCCTTAATAATTTAATTCCCCCATTTCACTTGATCAGGATTAATATCAAAACAACCTTAGTATTTCAAGGCCTAAAACATTTGTCTATTCTGAATTTAGAAAAGTTAAAACATTTATATAATTTAAGAACCAACATTTGGATATGTAAAAGCATTTAACTATTCTGAACGTAGAATAGTGGAAGCGTATTTGCATACTCAGAACTAAACATTTTTGAATATAAAAATATTTAGAATAGAGGATGAATACTTGTCTTTGGTTCTTAGCAATTACGCACACTCGCAACAACACAAATATCTAATTTTGCTGTCTCATGACATCTCAATCTGTTATTCCAATAACTCTTTGATCTGTCGTTACTGCGGTCGCTAAAATTCTGATATGCAATCTCATTCAATTCCTCTTTATCCAATCTGTTTGGTTCTGATCATCTCGAATGACCTGCATCTATAATCAAAAGATATCACATTAATCGTCTAAACGATAACCACTCGACGAACTGTCATCTATAACCGTATCGTCTACCCGTACGATAACCCCTAATACAGAGAACACAGGCATCAAATTATCACACGACTCTAACCAGTTGAGCACATAAACATATAATGCACGTAAGCACATAATTCATATAACACATAACTCAGTTCGCCACAAGATTTGGTTCGATATTTTTAGAATTGAAATCGGCTCAAAATACGACTTTTCGGTAAATACCTGACTATGAAATATTTGAAAAAAAACTCTACCTTTTTCTACAAAAAAAACTTGGGTCTCGAAAGTCTTTTTAATAAAAGCAGAATATTTTTCTTAGTCCGTAAGCGTTCGTTTCGTTTAAAACGGACAAACGGTCTATTTATTATGAATAAAATAAGAATAATTCAATTAATAATAATATTTCCTATTATTCAATATTCTATAAATTTTAAAAGCTAAAAATAACTTTTACAACTTTATTTGGCTTAATTATAAATAATTATATTTTATTTAGTTATTTATAAATAAAATTAATTGATTAAACGAATTAATCAACTAATTAAATTAATTAATAATTAACTAAAATAGATTATAAACAATTAAATCAAATTTAAATTTCCGAAAATAATACAGGAAATTATTTTCTGGAATTAAAATAATTCAGTTAATTATTAGAAATAATTAAGTAAATAATTTTTGGATTTAAAAATTAATTTCCAGAAGTTTTATTAAATTTTTAAATCACAAACAGGTTTTTAAGGTTATAGTTGGGTGAAACAGATCAAAGGATGGGGTTTCAGATTTGTAGGTCTCCGAAATAACGGGGAGAATGACCGGAGTTTGGATGAACACCTACCGGAATCTGGAAAACCCAGATTACGGCCGGCCACCACCCTATTCAGGCCAAGCTTGAATCACCCTTAAATCGACTTTTCACATTCAGGTTTTTGCACCACAATTAACATACAAACATCCATAAAATCAGTTATGCTATCAGTAACAATGACCAATCGCTGCAACAAAAAATCCGGCCAAAAGGCTAAATTTTTCCGGCGACCAAACTCGATATCGCGCAAAACCAACCAAACTTAAAGGTTTATACACCAAATTAAAAGACACACTGGTACAAACCTAATACAGTAAATCTTATGAACAACCAATCATTCAGGCGGCCAGAAAAAGCTAAGGAACGAACCGAGGCTCGTTTTTCGGTGAACCACAAACGGAACACAACAACAACGAAAAACACATAAACATGACTGAAATCAAACGATCTATCAGTATCAACCATCAAAATATATGAACAATCAACAAATAGAAAAGCCCCAAATTCATATGATGAATTATTATAAAATATTCTATAAATTTTAAAAGCTAAATAACTTTTACAACTTTATTTGGCTTAATTATAAAAAATTAGAACAATAAGCCGCGCTTTACGACGACACTATAGTAATATTTTTAAAAAATTATTAAATATTTATTATTATTATTATTATTAAATATGATAGTACAACATCTTTTTGACTATATTTGATATAAAATAATAAAGGTTAATTACTTAAATTTAAATACCAAATAATGTGTTTTACGATTAAATTGTTTGAATAATAAAATAAACCTCTAAAATTAACTGATCCATAACATCCTTAATTCTACCCGGAGAAAAGGCTAGATTCGAATCACAAAATCAATCAAGCATTCCAAAATCAAAAAATCAATCAAACAATAATTACACATATAGTTAAAGGAGAAACAAGAATCAAGCAAAGATGTAATTACAGGTGATATGTTTGTAACTGTGTCCGACGTAATTCTGAAAAAGAAGGATGAATTCCTTTATATAGGTGTTGGGAGACTTGGTGGGCAAGTCTCTGTGCCTGATTGGGCTTTCAAATACCTAAAATATAGAATTATATAACTTGGCTTCTACTATCTAAGAGATATAATCCGATTTTGACTTATCTTATCCACTATAATTTTATAAAAGATAGGGATTTGTTTCCTTGTAGAATTTTATGATTTGGATTTGGAGTCGACTAATCTGAGAGATAGAATCTGATTCTGACTTATCTTATCCGTTATAATTATATAAAATATAGGGATTTGCTTCCTTATAGAATTATATGACTTGGCGTCTACTAATCTAAGAGATAGAATCCGATTATGACTTATCTTATCAGCTACAATTTAGGTAATTGTAGTTTTCAATATTTTTTAATTCAAAAATTGAGAAAATTCAAAAAATAGAACGGGACGATCTGAGAAGTGCCACATAAACGCCCCTGTCTTCTCCTTTATATAAGTATATTGATTATATTTTTATTTAACTATTTATATATAAAATTAATTGATTAAACGAATTAATCAACTAATTAAATTAATAAATAATTAAGTAAAGTAAATTATAAAGAATTCAATCATATTTGAATTTTCAAAAATTATACAGGAAATTATTTTTTGGAATAAAAATAATTCAGTTAATTATTAGAAATAATTAACTAAATAATTTTTGGATTTAAAAATGAATTTCCAGAATTTTTATTTAATTTTTAAATCACAAACAGGTTTTTAAGGTTACAGTTGGGTGAAACAGATCAAAGGATGGAGTTTCAGATTTCCAGGTCGCCAGAAAAAATGGGGAAAATGACCGGAGTTTGGATGAATACCCACCGAAATATGGAAAAACGCAGATTCCGGTCAGCCACCACCCTATTCCGGCCAAGCTTGAATCACCCTTAAATCGGCTTATCGCAGTCGGGTTTTTGCACCACAATCAACATACAAACATCCACGAACTCTATTTTGCTATCAGTAACAACGACCAATCGCTGCAACACAAAATCTGGCCAAAATGCCGAATCTTTCCGGCAGCCAAACTCGATATCGCGCAAAACCAAACCAAACTTAAAGGTTTATACACCAAATTAAAGGACACACTGGTACAAACCTAGTATAGTAAATCTTATGAACAACCAATCATTCAGGCGGCCGGAAAAAGCTAAAGAACGAACCGAGGCTCGTTTTTCCGGTGAACCACAAACGGAACATAACAACAACGAAAAATACATAAACGTGACTAAAATCAAACGATCTATCAGTATCAACCATCAAAATATATGAACAATCAACAAATAGAAAAGCCCCAAATTCACATGATGAACCCTAATTTCAAATTTTGAAATTTACCACTGGTTCAGTGATTTTGATGGTACAATCAGCTAGGGGATGATAAGAGCTTCACAGCGGCTACTCGAGCTCTCAATTTGGGGTATAGAAACACGATCAAATTTGCTTCGATCCTCAAGAACACGAAGAACGAATTTTCAAAGGATTTTCTAGATATATTTTTGATAATTTTCTGATTTTTATAAGTAATTATCATAATTAATTTACTATTTAAATTTTCTGAAAATTAACACCCCCAAAATCATTTGAGGCCTAATTATATAATTTAATAAAAATAATTAGCCCAAATCGATAATTAATTGGGAATAATTTTTAAATAAATATGAAAATTATGCCAAAATTTCCCAAAAATTATGAACTTTTCAAAAATGCGAAAATAAAAAATATTTGAAAGTTCCTTGATTTTATAAAAATTAAAACACCGATCTTGTGAGCTTTAACGTCCCGGTAAGGGCCTGGTCTGACAACTTTTTCTAAAACAAAACATTTTCTAATTTAAAAATAAATCCCGAAAATAATTATAACAAGTACAAAATGACGTATAACGATGCAAAACGTGTAGCACATACACATGCTATCAGAAACGAATCCACGTAACATATGATTTCACATAATTGCATTTTAAACGTAACAAATAATCCAAAAATATTCCGGTCTTTATGGAAACACAGATAATATTTACCAAGTAATATTTTATGGCCAGAAGCATTTTAATTTAAAATGAACACATAATATTTCATCTAATACGTAATTAAATAGTCTACAACATATTGTTTTTAAAGAATTTAATAATTTAATTAATAAAGTTTTGAACCTGGAGGAAATACCATATATAATTCTGACGAGGATAAAATGTCCACTCGATTCCTAAAATTTTAAAACAAGCTCAATTTGCCGATATCGATAAAAGGATCGACTTTTAATATATTTGTTTGAACATAATTAGAGTACTTAAAAATATCGTCACAACCCGATAGGAATCGATAGAATTAACAATTAGCATTTTGGTCCATTTATGGTCGAGAAAACATCATACAGGAATAAAATATCCATAATTTTATTCGCTCCAAATTGGAAAATATCAGAAAATATTCAAATAATAATTATAACAAATTCTAAAATTACGGGATATTACAATAATAAGATGATTTTTGTGTGTGTGTGTGTATACATACAATAAATAGTATAAGAGTCGTTGTAAATGCTAATTTCAAATTTAACCATGCTTTATATTAATGTTAACGTTGAAATTAGACGGCCGTTAGGGAAAAAGTGCAAATTGACACGATATTTTAAGATAGGGGATGTGAAATGCCAGAATTAATAGTGTGGGAGCAGTCTGCCAAAAGTCCAAAACATAATGGGTGAAAAGTGTCAATTTCTTTTGTTTCAATCTCATACATCTCATTATACAACATATTATGTAAACTATGGGGGTTCATATCATCAAAATAATAAAACTATGGGGAGCATATCGTCATTGTATAAATTTGAAAAAAATTCTGAATTTACCCCTGACGGTAATGATTATTTTGGACAGAAATTAATAAAATGGTGCAATATGAAGCGAAATTTAAAGTTAAGGGATGCATTCTGTAAAAATTAAAAATTTAAGTTCAAATCAAAAAAGTGACTACAGATAAGGGATGCAAAGTGCTATATACTCTTGAAATATGTGTTGGGCTCAAGGCATGTCTGAACATAACATACAAGAAGCCTACTCAGTTATGACTTTGTCACATAGCAGCCTAGTGATTCTTGTTACTATGATGTAGTGTTTGTTTTCCCGATGTACTTGTCTTGATGATCATGTAGATAGGTTATTCTGATTGCTCAGTTTTAGTAATGAGCTTAGAGTATTTTAGCATACACAAATGTAGATACTTGTAATCCGATAGTAGTTCATTCTGGAAGAAGTTCAAGATTTGTTTATGCAGCAGAGTGTTCTACTGAGCAGAAATAAAATGCTGAATGCTCCTAAGTGCCAATGAAGAGAAGTCAGAATTGCCTATGTCGTGAAGTACTT
>PHNY01173175.1:26785-36815 GCA_003724115.2 Anethum foeniculum | reverse complement strand
AAACAAAGAAGGAAATTAATTTTAAGATGTCAAATTTTAAGTGGTTCTCAAAAAAGTAGAATCTTAAACTATTATATATACACATATTTCATAAGAAAATATTTAAAATCTGAAGGTTTTTATTTTTACTATATTTCTTGAATATTTAATATAATATCGAATCTAACAAATACTTTATTTTGTTTAGATATTTTATAAAATCAAATTTACAACTAGCAAATAAAAAATTCATTGGATTATTTTCAACCTTGAAAAGAATAAAAATCAATGAAAATAACAAGAAAAATGAGAAATACCTTAAGAAAAATAAAATAAAGAAAAAGAAATTTCTTGGAAATTTCCCGCAAATTTCCCATGTTTTGTTATATAAAGCCTAAGGGTGTCGCCGACCCAATTCACCCAAACCCTTAATCCTTGATGGAGGCCTCAACCCTCTCTTATGGAAGAATTTTATAATTAAGCTGGTACACCCAAACCCTTAATCCTTGATGGCTGCCTTAACACTCTCTTATGGGAGAAATTTATAATTTAGCTGCTAATTCCTCCTTACCGAATTCATCCAAACAGTAAATCCTTGATGGCCGCCCCCAATACTCCCTTTTGGAAGAACTTTATAATTTAGCTGATGAGGGGAAATGTGGAGACAACATTGACCATGAGGGGAAAATGAGGAGAGAACACCATGGTACTTAAAGGTACACATAGATTAATAGATTTGATATTTAAGATCTCATATAAGTAATTTCTAAAGAATAAGATTTTGATTTATTATTAAAGTTCCTTCTCATCCTTGATTTTTGTTTTTTTTTTTTTTGCTATGACAGAATTGTTCATTCTACATCTAAAAGAGATTCGTTAGTGTAAACGGTTTCAATTGTTCTTCTTCAAAGTCAATGACACTACTGCACTCGAAAGTCTATCTTTAATACCTGCTCTATGGACAAAAAATGCATAAAAGTCCTTTATTTGGTCAGCAGAAGACAGAAAAATCAACAAAAAGTCCTGAAGTTACAGAGCGAAATGGAGGTGTTACTTCTGAAAACATGGCTCCTGGAGAAGTCGTGTTGCAGGTAGTTGTCGGACTGGAAGCAACAAAGGTGGAGGGTTCTATGTTCAATAAGGAAAAGACTCGAGTTGATAAAAAGATCGTTAATGGTTTAGTAGATAAGAAAAGCAAATCAAGGAGTAAGATTGAAGTTTGTACTACAAAAAAAGATAAACTTCGAAACAAAAAATGTATGCAAGTTTTAGTTGGAAAACGAGAAAAGGATCCTTCAAAAAGATTTTGAAGGGTTTTGGAGACCCGGGTGCTGGAAAAATTGCAGAGGTTAATGCAGTGGATGGTTCGGTGAAAGAAGCAAAAATGTCCACAGGTCGGTTACCCTTAACTATGTCCAATGACGAACCTCGCTCTATGTGGTTGGAACCTCCAAAGACTGCTAATGCCATAAGCACCTCAGAGGGGAGGGAAGTCAATCAGCATTGTACTATGAATTGTAGTCAAGATATTATTATCCGATCCTCGCAATGTAATGATCATTGTTGGGTCCCAAACCAGGGATAAACCCTTGACGCAGCGGAATAACACCTGAAAGAAGGACTTAATACGTAGAACTTGCAAGTTCTACCACCACAAGTTATAAACTTTAATACAAGCAATAATAAAGTAAAGAAGAAGTAAATTTGTTGGCCAAGTAAAAGAGCATTTTTTCTCTTGTATATATTGACACGTATATGTTTTCTTCATACAATATAACTCTCATAGAAAAAACCTAGCTAATTCACTACCGTTTAAATATCATAATAACCATGGGCCTAATTTAAGAATTAACCCAAAAAACACTTTGGGTCAAAAATACATGGTCCAAGTCGCCGCACCATGGGGAGCGTAATCCACCCCATCGTGCAAAAGTTCCTGCCCGCACCTCAATAAACAGGCCTTCTGGACCTCCAAAACCGATCTAAACCGTTCAGAATTTAGATAACTGAACAAGGAAGACGCTGTCCAAAATTCAGGGCGATCCGACCGTTGGAACTCCGGGAATGCAAAAAAAAATAGCTAAATCAACCAGAAAAATTCCTAAGAATTTCTCCACATTAGCTTCACATTTGCACCAATAACTAGCCCAAACTTCAACCTCATAATTCTCCACCTCGTACATCATTTGATAGACCTCAAAATTATGGATGAACACCAAGAAAACTATGAACACCTCGATATGTAAACCCCAACCGACTGCACCATTATTACCATATTTGCCTACGTACCCTTAACCGGGATCAAGCCACCGTAGTTCTCATCGTGGGGTGAAATCTCCACCTCACTCCAACACCGCCCCGAAGGGCAATCAACACCTGATGATATTGAACAAGTCTAAGCAATGTTGAAACTTACTCCCTGTCACCACCTTAGTTAACATGTCTGCCGGATTTTCATTTGTGTGCACCTTCAATAGAGAAACATCACCATCCTCTATAACATCTAGTAAAAAGTGATACCTGACATCTATATATTTGGTACGTGAATGATGAACTTAATTCTTAGCCAAGTGAATCGCACTTTGACTATCACACCACAAATCAACATGATCTTGCTCAATCCCCAAATCACATAAAAACCCCATAACCACAATGCTTCCTTCACTCCCTTTGCAATGGCCATGTACTCGGCCTCTGTAGTAGACAGTACCACTGTAGCTTGTAACATAGATCGCCAACTAACTGGATCACTATGTATACTAAACACATAACCAGTAGTAGATCATCGTCCGTCAAGATCACCTGCATAATCGGAGCGCACAAATCCACTAACCTTACATGTATCACCACCAAAGCATAAACCCTTATCCGCAGTGCCCTTTAAATACCGTAGTATCCATTTCACTCCTTGCCAATGTGCTTTCCCAGGATTCGCCATGAATCTACTGACCACAGTAACTGCCTGTGAAATATCCGAATGTGTACACACCATTGCATACATCAAACTGCCAACCACACTAGCATAATGAATACACTCCATATTTTTTTCTCTACCGTTGTACTAGGAGATTGATTATTTTAGAACCTATAGTGTGGAGCCAATGGAGTCACCACTGGTTTAGCACCTTGCATCCGGAACCTTGCAATTACCCGTTCAATGTAGCCTTTCTGACTTAAGAACAATATCTGGTTCACCTCTCTCTTCTAATCTCAAACTCTTTCATCCCAAACTCTTGACTAAGTTGAGATTTCAGCCTATCTATCCCCACCTTGCTTTTAGAAGCAATAAGCATGTCATCCACATACAATAATAAATAGATATAGTCACCTCCACCAAGTTTTCGAATATAAACACAATAATCATACTTACTTCTAGAGTACCCATGCTTTCATATGAAGGAGTCAAATCGCTTGTACCATTGCCGAGGAGACAGCTTCAGTCCATACAATGATTTCCTCAAATGACATACATGACATCGCTTACCCTCAACCTTATATCCCTCAGGTTGACGCATATAGATTTCCTCGTCCAAGTTTCCATGCAAGAAGGTTGTTTTTACAACAAGCTGTTCCAACTCAAGATCAGTATTAGCAAAAGTACTCAATAACACCCGAATAGAAGTGTGCTTCACCACTGGAGAAAAAATCTCATTATAGTCTACTCCTTCCTTTTGCGCATACCCCTTCACTACTAACCTCGCTTTGTACCTTGTACCACTATGTTTGGAAGGGTCTTCTTTCTTCTTGTACACCCACTTACAACCAATAGCTTTTCTACGTGCAGGCAATCAGACAAATCCATAGTTGTACTAGAAAGTGGATGGTGTTAAGATCAGTATCAAAAACTAAAATAATTAGTTTATATAAATTTTTATTTATTGTGTTGAGTATTAAGATAAGTGTCAGTTTAGAAAAATCGAACAACTTAAGTGTGGATTTTCAATAAAATATTTTATTGAGTATTAGGACAAGTTTCGATTTAGAACAACATTTGCAAAGAGTATATTTAAACTAAAACAACATGAAAGTGTGTCTTTATGAAATATTTTGTTCACTATTAAGATAAGTGGAAAGTTAATATAGTTCTGTTGAAAGTAACAATATTACATGCATACATCTACATAGTTTTTCCTACTCTTATTTTAAACTTTTTTTATTGTTAATATGATGATAGGAAAAATATTGTCGCTTATTTGATGAGCGTTATTCCCAAGGCACCGATCGTCCGGATTTTGACCAGGATTTGTGGGAGACGGTTTCAACTGTCGAGAAGAACTATGTTAAGGGCCAAGGTGAGTGACGATGCCCATCCATTTATGGCTCAGGCAGTCCACAGTCTTCACAGAGCCATCCATCTTTTCATACTCCGTCTGATTGTGTGAAGGCTATATGCCAAAATCTCAAGCTTCTTCTTACAATAGCAGGGAATTTAGGGGCTTTGCATCCTGAGGAGTTAGCTCGTGTTGTGGCTGCGGCAACAGCATCACAACAGAATGATAGGGATGAGGTAATCAAACATCTAATCGTATATTATTCAGTTAGGCAGACTTATTTCGTTGATACTATAGTATATATACCATAAACATGTAAGCTGTTTTATTGTTTTGTTAAATGCAGGGATCATACCATAAGCATCGTAATCAGGATAACGAGTTTGGCGCATTTTAGGATTTTATGTAGGCATTTATATTTTTGAATTGTACTTAGTTATTTTGACGATATTCAAACGTATGGTTGTAGTTCTTAAGGATTATGTTATTTTGAGATAATATGAACTTTTTTTTCAATTTGTTGATTCAAATATTTATGTTTGTTATGTTTGTGTTGGGAAAATTATTATACATACATATATATATATATATATATATATATATATATTATATGTGTGTGTGTGTGTTTTGAAAAACTCCTAACACCAACTAGTATTAAAGTGCAAGAGTAAAGTGGACAACTTGGCTAAAATATCTCTATTTTAGTAATTTTTCATTTTTCAATTAAGTGATACTAAACCCCTCCCCTATACCTAAATCATGCATTGACCTCAATGTATGCAAATAAGAAAAAAATAACAAAGTTAAAGGACGAGAATACCTGCCATGATGGAGATATAAAATTGCCTATAAAATACCCACACACACACAAACTCACACACACAATTATAGTTACTCCCCCATACATAAACTTCTCCTTATGGACACACACGAAATAGATATACAAACCGATTCCTAATTGACTGAAAACTACCTTCGTAATACAATCCACATACATTAAAAATTCACCCACAAGAATAACATTATCCACTCGAGAGATAAGATCATGCACCAAAATAAAACTCATACCACTATCATCATTCATAGACCAATTGGACGCTTCTTCATGTTGTTTAAGCAGATTAATTACTTGAAATTAGCGGTCACAAACTATGTCATTAGAGATAATAACATGATGAGTTTCAATATAAACTACCAAGGACTGATCAAGAGTGGAAAATGATAGAATTGGATCAAGTGCGGATGGCTCACCAACAAACTTCTTAACATGGACGGAAGATCAAAAGCACTATCCTTAAATTGGGTTTCATGTTTAGAACAAATAGCATTCAATTCATCTAAAATCTCATCACAACTAAAATCTTTGTACAACTCTTGAAATTCTCTTTTGCTCTCATACTCACGTGAATATCTTTCTTAAGAAGTGACTTAAAAGGACATAGAAACATACACTTAAGAGTTTGAGGAAGAGGTTTGAGTTCTAATTCTGGTGAATTTATCTCAAAGGATTCATTAGATTCAAAAAGTGGCAAAGAAAAAGGTTCTAACTCTTGGTTGGAACTAGGAATAGTGGACTCAAACATTTCACTAACCTAATTTTTATGACTAGTATCATCCCAATCTTGACCAAAGTAGTCTTGACAAAAGCTAAGAACATCATCGAAATTCATGATTTCATTATCAACTAACTCATCAATCATGTTAACTTCTATGGGTTGGTCAAAAAGCTCATTGGACTGATTTCCTACATTAAAGACATTGAGATCTATTGACATGTTTCCAAAAGTTAGTTTCATCGAAACGTTCCTACTGTTAATCAAAGCATTAGAGGTAGCAACAAAAGGTCTTCCTAGAATGATTGGAATTTAATAGAATAATGACTGGTTCAGTTTCGAGAACAACAAAATCAATGGGGAAGACAAAGTCAACAATCTTAATCAACACATCTTCAACTATACCCATAGGAGGTTTGATAGAACGGTCATCTAGTTAAAGAGTGACACTAGTCTCTTTAAGTTCACCTAAACCCAAAGCTTGATAGACACATAATGGAAGAAGATTCACAGTAGCTCCTACATTGATTAAAGCTTTATCACTGAAGGTATCACCTATGACACAAGAAATGGTAGGACAACCGAGATCCTTATACTTCACAGGGATTTGATTTAACAAGGTAGAACATGAGTAGTTCTTTTATGAGTGTACAAATCTTTTAGACACTTAGCATAAGAGGGAACTCGTTGAATTGCATCTAAACGAGGAATGTTAATCTTGACTTGCTTAAAGAATTCCAAAATGTTATCTAACTGAGCATATTGTTTGTATGATATGAGTCTTTAAGGAAACGCGGCTTTCGGCTTGACTTTTTCACTAAGCACATCAAAGTGGATTTTTGAAGATAATTAACATATATAATTAACTGTAAAACGTGGACATGAACAGCTAATAAGGTGTAGATCATGCAATACATGTAACATTTAGTGTAATTCAATTATATAAAAATTTAAGGAAATGAAAAAATAAGAAGGAATGAATAGAAACATTCTATTTATAAATAAAACAACTTAACTTACTCCTACATTATTGCAACAGTGATATACCCACAACTTTTAAAACTAACACACCTATTCTATCCTTACTTTCAAAACGTCCATAAAGATTAGGCCCTAATAGCATATTCAAAAATATTTATCATAAAAACATACATATCTTATATACATAAAGAAAATTTTATTATTTTAAAACCAACAAATATTATACTTTTCTAAAAAATTTTAAGTATATAAAAATAGGGGATATCACATTAACCCTCTTTAAAAAAATTTGATGCCCAAATTTAACATACCAAAAACATAAAAGTGTCAAGAAGTCACAAAACATATACATTTAAGAACTAAACAAAATGAAAATAGTTTTGTACCTCAATCCGTATTTGGCTGGATAGGAACTTTAAGCACTAGTCCCTAGATCGGTCCAAGCACTTTATGCAGAAGTGTAGACGTATAATCATAACGCTTGTAAAACAATTTTCTAATATCATTAAAACTTAATTACTATGAGTTCTTTTTCATAAAGAAAGAGAATCATGATAAGATTAAACCAAACAACAATAACAAAGAAAGAGAATCATGATAAGGCACTAGTAGAATTATGTTAATAGACATCGGCTAAAATCCGATGTCTTCGCGAATGATGTTAAAAGTAATTTTACATAGACATGGAGTTTTACACAATGTCTAAGACATTCTTACACAACGCTTGTGGAAGATTTGTGATGTCTTTATCATAATTATTTAGTATAATTGAGTAATTACAAGTTCATATTGCTATTAGGAAGATTAGACCTATCTAAACATATAACACACAAGCAATTAAACAACATCAATATCTATTCTTAAACAAATATCGATGTCTATGATTTGTATTAACATTGGTCACAGGAAAATGTGAATTTGAAAGTCAACTAAGACATCGGTTATATATCCCTAATGGTTGTTGAAAACGGTTAAAACATGGGTGTTCGTATATAACCATTGTTGAACTATTGTTTTAACATCCGTTTTGGAAATATGTCTATTGTTGAATGTCTATTGTAACATCGGTTTTACTAATATACTTGGTTTTACGGTTAATGTAGTAGAGTTTTTTAACATTAGTATTTTAATTTAGGTTGTTCTTATATCCCTCTAATCACATCATTTCTTGGTTTATAGGTGATGTATAAAACATGTTTTAACAATGTATATGCGCCTTTTCTGATGTCTTTTTATTTTTTAGACATTTGTTTTGTATGTGTAAAATGTTGTTATTTTACAGTTTTAACATCAGTTTGTACATACAATATGATGTTTGTTTTTTCTGGAATAAAATTGTACATCCTTGTTTTACTATGAACAAAAATAGCTACTATATATATACAAATAACAAAATTAACAAAACTTGCATCACAAAGGTAATAAGAACTATAATATATCATCCACTTCTTCAATTCATGATCCAACAAAATAGCTACTTAACAACTACAATCCAAGTTATATCCAACAAACAAAAACCCTCATTAACATCCAATATATAACAATACAACCACCATCTCTAAACATTCTCGGAACAAACCAAATTTCTGAACCAAAAATCAACCATCCAACTACTACATTGTCAACCATATAATTACATGGAAATGTGCAAGTACAACCATCACCTAGCTACAACCTCCAAACGGAACTAATTAATTTAAGAGTAGCTAGACACAAGGAAATTCTTAATTTACATTTTATCCTGGATGAAGTTCATAGCGTCCAAGTGAACATCATCTAACTCTTCTACTATATAAGACTTACGAGTCTTGTTCGCCCACTAAAAATTAAACCATTAAAGGGTAATTGAAATAAAATTCAATACCACAAATAATTACATAAATATAATAGTATACTTATATGACTAGGATAATTTGAGTCATAAATGAATCTACATACCTTAGTGGTAAAAGAGATTTCGATGTCCGAAATGACATCTCATATGTACCACATAACCATATTCAACCTAACCTGACTGTTTCGGTGATCCTTATTTAAATGATAATATAAGTCAGCCCGAGAAAAAACTGAATCACAAGTAGACAGTACTATGACAAATTAAAATACAAAATACTTATTATGAAATTCTTGATTGTAGGAGTTTTGTTTGCCCTACCAGTTTGAGTATTATAAGATTTTATTGCCCTGCATATTATAATGACACGGTGTCAGGAATTCCTTTTCCAAAATAGAAAATAAATTATACGAGCTCAAACACACTCTGATAAAGCTTTTTTTTCAATTAATCAAAATGCTTTGGATGGGACAAAGGATTGAGAAGGTAAATGTGGTCATCCTATATATACATTAGGAGGCAACACGTTATCTTTGGAAAAGAGGGAGCCAACTGAAGACAACATCTTAGTTAAGGCAGTATTGCTAATACCAAACTTAACCTTCCAATTGTGCAATTTTAACGTCAATTCTAACTTAACCTTAAACAACGGTTGTTCAGCATCAATAACAAACCTCTTAAAATCATACGAATTCTTATGGTAATCACCCAAATTAAAAGTTGCTTTTATAAACTTCAACAGTTTCTCATGCAGCAAAGTGCTGTATAGATTGGTCTGAAGCACGACGTGTACTACCTACCGACGACCTAGTACTCCTAGAAAATTTTTCTTCAAGCCAAATCCAATCAACATACTCCAAAATAAAACCATAATCATAGATATGTTCCATTATTATTTAGGTGGAGAATTTTTTAAAATTAACACATCGTTCACATGAATAAGGAATTCTTTAGGATCTTTTACAATTTTCTTTGACAAATATCAAAAATTCTTGGACTCCAATTTCAAAAATCTAAAAAATCCCCATCTTTCGATATCCACGACTTATCCATCAATATATCCGTATGACCAGCATAGGTTGTCATTTCAACACTAAAGATTAAAGTAAGTAGGAGGCTTACTTATATGTGATTTACATTTATTATATAATGACAATTGTGCCATACTATATTTATTAGTTATTAGTTATGTTTATTTATTAGTTATGATTATATATACTATATATTATCCTAATATTATGCAATTAAAATACATACTTCATACTAAGATTTATGGATATGTGTTTATCATAAGTTATACATATTAAGATTTAGTAGTATATTAATATGTAGATGACTCCTCTTTATTATTTAAGAACTAACTAAATCATTTAATTCATTCATACTCGAACAAGGCTAAACGAGCGTGAAAT
>PHNY01173175.1:11652-22165 GCA_003724115.2 Anethum foeniculum | reverse complement strand
TATCATCGAACTAAGGATTATCACAAGTAATGTAATATAAAGTTTAAAAACATGTAAAATAGAAAAGGAGAAATAAATTATAGCTAACAATAATCAAAAGAAATTGATAACCAAACAAAACAGTGACAAATGAGATGCAAACTAAATAATAACAGATGAGACACAAGAGACTCACAGCAATGCCCGATACTAACTAAAATTGTAAAATTAAATTGTAAAATATGGACATGAACAACTAATAAGGTGTAGATTATGCCATATATGTAATATTTAATGTAATTCAATCATATAAAAATGTAAGAAAAATGAGAAAACAAGAAGTAATGAAAAGATCATGATAAATCTAGATACAATCGTCAAAACGCTACGAGCAATTCAAAAAAAAAAGATGAAGCAAGCGTGATGTATTAATCGCGAACTCATTCACTTCAAGTTTAATAGCACATAACTCGTTAAGCAAAGCTCTACCACCCCATCTAAACCCCTTTGGAACGATGAACTAAATTTGATGTCAACCTTGCAATAGTTACTTTTTTTGTAGAAAGAACAGTTGTTAACCATAATCTATCGTCATACTAGGAAATGAAAGACAAAGAAAAACCCTTGATTATAAAATGAACACAAAGTAAACAGCCAAAACCACATAACTACATAAACCAAGTTTGCATAAAGTAAATTAAAAGTTTGCAAGGTAAACCAAGTTTGCATAAAGCAGACTAAAACTGCAATGTCAAAAACCACACCATAATTCAAAGAAAACTGGTTCAACAAAACAAACTTCAAACAAATTCGAAATTACAAGAATAACGAGGCATCCCTCGCCTAGGCTCAATGGTGATACTGTTCCTGAAGGTATAAATTCAGATACTAGTATGCAGTTCACTTCTTCTTATTTTACTTTCATACCTTCAAAAGAAAATGTAGTAATGGGAATCTCCATTTCAACTCCAACAAGTCAAGCACACACTGATCTTCCAACATCTCCAAGAAACACGCTATAGTTGTAGTGGAGGAAGATACACTGTTAGCTAGAGAGGAGACCGTTGTAGTAGCTGATGATTTGATTCAAATGCTGAATATACCTGTAGGTGTGCAAGTTGATATTCTAGATGGAGCTGATATTCCTAAAGCAAATGTTGCTTTAGATGAAAGGGCAACAAATGATGATGGTGTTCAATTAGATGTGGGTTCCCATACCGTGGTGATGAATTTGGAAGATGTAAACCCTGATGCTGAAGATGAATTGGCACATGCTGATAATGAAGACTCTGTATCTGGCTCAATCAATATTTCACTTCACTCAGATGAAGATTTGGGCCCAGTTATGTTCTCGGATGATGTTCGTGAAGCAGAAAGAACAAAGAAGCAAGATGATCACTACAAAAAGCTCCCTGCCCAATTCAGAAATGATGAATGGAGATATCAGTGGAGGCATGCTGAGAAAACGATCAATTATAATTCTGCACATGATCATCTTTAGACTACTAAAAGCCTCTACTTTAATGATGAAGTCTTTGCACTCAGCTCATACCACTACTCAAGCCTTTGTGGACAATCTTAGGACTGCTTTTGATGAAATTAAACTAAATCGCAATCTGGAGTTCAACAGGGCTTTGAGATCAATAGTGGAGAGGCAAGATAAGATTAATGTAAGGATGATGATGATGTTGCTGATAGTGGTGATAAGGGTGGCAAATCATCCAGGAGTAATAAGGTGCAGGTATTGGTTTTACTAGTGTATCTAAGACAACTAACCAAGGTGTCAAGACAAGGGGTGGAGGTAGAACATGAAGATGTGGAAGGTCTTCTAGTGGAAGAGGAAGGACACTAGTGAAGACAACTCAGACTACCCAGACAAAGCAATAGACTACTGTGACTACAATTACTGATATACTAATGTTTACAGTCACAGATGCTATTCAAGTTCAGGTTGGAGGGAGAATTTTTAAAACTGATGCTGATGCTGAGGCTAGCCAATTCATGCACACCTTAAAGTTCAGAGGCAAGATAGCTACCTTGTACTACAAGGATCGTAAAATTCAAAATTATGATAAAGCTGTTGCCGTGATGTATTTTGTGAAATATTTCCCTGGAGTGGACCTTGAATAGATCAGACAGATATAGAAAAACTTTGAACTCCTCAAGTCAAGCTCAAATACTGATAATGCAAGGGCCATTTCAAACTTCCAAAAAAAGAAAAGGACACGAAGGCCTAT
The DNA here is from genome assembly GCA_003724115.2 of Anethum foeniculum. NCBI lineage: Eukaryota > Viridiplantae > Streptophyta > Magnoliopsida > Apiales > Apiaceae > Anethum > Anethum foeniculum. The sequence goes on along the minus strand of PHNY01173175.1, from coordinate 19,949 downwards.
GGAGAAAGGCATTGTAATCAAAGAGGTTAATACTGCAAACTCTGATACACCCGTGACTAGGTCTCAGGCTATTCTACAGGTAGGTAGGAGGGATAAGGGGAAGCAAAAGGTAGATGAAATTCCATCCAAACTGTTTCAGTCTATATTGATCCAATCTTTGAGAAGCCAGATACAAATTGGATTGAAGCAGATGAGGATGAGAAAGTAACAGAAGAAGAAGCTCATTTTCAAGTCAGCAAAAAAAGGAGAAGAATGATTCTACGAGCTGATTAGGAAGAGAAGCTACAAAATGAAACTTTAGTCTCTGACACTACTCAAATTGAAGATATAAATCCTGATATACATCCTATATCAACCTCTGACAATGCTCAAGATGATGTAACACCAAACACTGATACACAAGTCTTATCTTATGATATGGTAAATCCTGATGACATAAACTCTGACACAAATTCTAATGGAGAAAACTTAAATACTGATACACCTAAAGTTGATCTCTCACAATTATCTGCTGTTGAGAAGAGAAAATTGTCATGGAAGAACAAGGCAGCACCTCGAGCAAGGAATGATGAGTTATGGAAGAAGGTATATAGTGACAAGGTTCTTGCAAGGCAACCTGGCACAAGAGATACACTTGGTGTAAAGGATGAGAGGGTATACAAAGGCAGTGCTCTGACTATTAAAGATCCAACAGCTCTCACTGATGAATTGGGTGAACAAATTCAGCTAAAGCATCTTCAGAACATTGTCTCTGTTTTTGTAGTTCTTGATTACTTTGACGAGAAGACACCTAAAGAGAAGTTGTTATATTTTCTAGCATCTGGTAAAAGACTCAGAATTTCTGAAGAGAGTGTTTTAATTAAATCCTGGCAGGAGTTAGACTATGTGTTTTATTTACTGAAAGTCACTAACGTTGCTACNCTAGATTGGTTGAATTCCTCAAGAAACAGATCTCAATCAAATAGAGAAGAATTTCTTACAAGACTACTTATCCATGCACTCCAAAGTATGAACTGCATGATGGTACAATAGCTGATATGCCTAGAGTAGGAGCTTAAATCATCAAACTACTGGGAATGGATGTCATCACATTCAATCCAGATGCAAAAGAGATTGGAATTATACAACAAGATGATCTACATATGAGCAGAGCTAAAATTTCTGATCTAAGGGCAACTATTTATCAAATTGATGACACAGTTCAAGAGCTTAAAGATATCAAGATCAAGCAGGAGATGTATCTAAACATACCTGAAGAAAACTTAGTGAAGATGTTATTTTCTGATGCTTATGGATACAACAGGATTGTAGAATAAAACTTTTAAATTCTATTTATGTTGAGTTGTAAATAATTGTATTCTTGCATTTAGATTTTTGTTTTGTCATAATCAGATTAGAATTTGTTCATATGTTCACATGTACAGGTTGGGGGAGATTTTTAGATATAATTTGATGATGATCAGTGTTTAAGTATATATCAGTACTTAGACGAATCAATATTTATCATCAGAGTTTGTCAGATGATATCAGTGTTTGATATCAGTGTTTAAGGATATATCGGTTCGTCAACATAGGGAAATAGCAGCAATCAACTATAGGATAAATACTGTATCTGGTCAATAGTGATATTCATGTCTTTAGTAATTGATTGTGTAATTGTGTGTTATATAAACACATAAAGATTTACACTTAATGTGTTGATGATTGTTTTATCTTTACGTAACCTAGCAGCTCTAAAAAATACTCTTACATTCTTTGAAAGAGTCCTTGTAATCTTTAAACAGTTTTGTTATCAATAGAAAAGTTGTTCTTCATTTACGTTTTTAATTCGAATTGATTCTTACATACTGTATTCATCCCCCTCTACAGTATTTGAGACCTAACATACTAAGTCTTCAGTCTGAATTGATTTCAAGGGACATAGTATTATTTGTAAGTTCTGTTCTACGTTGAGTTATCAAACCATGCATTGTTGAGATAATATATATAGCTTCAATCTTGCTCAACAAATTGCATTTTTTTTTCCTTTCACTCTAAGACCATGCAATTTGGGTCTGCAATTTACTGTATGTAAAATTTATAGGCTTGTATTTTTTCTGTATTAATACTATGCTTGCGCGGGAGTATTATGTTTATCCCAAGAATTATGAAGCCAAAGATAGGGACTAAGTTGTGAGAGTGCGTCTGAGAGTTGTAATTTACTGTATACTGAGATGATCCGAGTTGAGGAAAGGTGAATGATTTGTTGGATTGTGGATATCCTGAAGCAGAGATCAACATTAATGAAGCATTAAAGCCTCACTACTTCTCCGAGCGCTCATGAAATTTCATAGTGGATTACAGGGGAAATCATATTTTGAAACATTGTCCATTAATGGTGATGAGCGTGCACTTTATCTTAATTGTTTCCCTATATTATAGTTCTTTTTTTTGCTTTTAATATTTTTTAATAGATATTAGTGTTTTATTGTAGGTATCGAAGATTTATAATAAAAGAAAGATTGGAATTTAATTAGAAAGAGTTGGAGATTAATTTGATTAAAAATCAGATTTTATGAGCCACTTGCGCAGTCTATACTGTTTGGGCGATAACTGGAGTTCTAAAAGTCCGATTTTAACAATTGAATAGACCACGGAAAGCTTATGAGAAGATAATTATTTTAGAAGTAGCGTTGAATACAAGATCCATCCAAATCATCCGATAATCAGAGTCAAAAATTTAACTGCAAATTTCCTCTTTATGGAATTAAATTCTGATCGAAAAAGCTCCTTGTATTTGTATTAAATCATTCAAAAGAAAATTATTAGTTAAGTAATCGTACAAGGGAGGAGGAGAAAACGCCATCGAAGGAGAATTCAGCCATTGAAGACATTCAATTGACTTTCTTTTCTCTTATCCTTTATTTATCTCTTCTTATGAATATGTGTTTGTTTTCTTGGGATTTTTTTGAGATAATTTTTATGAACTAAACTTATGAGTTGGAATTTTTATGGAACCCTAGTATAGAAATTGTGGTGTTTTAACAAGAAGTACTATATGAAGGTATTTCAAGTGGATATCATGATACATATTTGCTATTGTCCAATGAACTCTGATAAATTATTGAGTTAATTATAATACTGAAAGGATTATATTTAACATATACAATACTTGAATGGTGCAGGATTCTATTTATTGATATTAATTTTGTGACGGTAAAGATATATATTGTTATCTTGCATAGCCGTGTGTAATTGGTGCTTAATTGTATTCTGAAAGTTAAATTGAGCATTGACATATGTTAGTTTAATTACAGAATCTATATTATAGTGATTTCGAGAAAAACCTATGATCATTGAATTTCAGGTTAGTGAACTCTGATCTTGATGTAGTATTAGACTACTTTATTACCGACATGAACATATTAGGAGAAGTAATTATCTTGACTCAGCATCCCGTAAACTTATCCAAATCTCTTTTCTAGTATAATATTAGTTAGTTAATTTAGTTGTTAATTATTTAGTTCAATTAAATAAACAAAAACTCACATAGATAATCCTTGAGGAATGAGATATGGTATTTACTACTATATTACTTATTTACGATTGTGTACACTTGTACATTGCTTGTGAAACTGTCCTCACACCATGTTTGCATACCAAAAGAATAGATAATATCATGAAAAATTAAAATCATCACACATCTAGATTTTAAGAAAAAATAGCCACAATTTATCTCACGTAGTGGGGAAAAACCATTTGAATAGAGATGTTTGGTATGATTCTCTTCTATAAATAGATTAATCAGTCCGTATTTTCATTTTTTATTGCCATTTTACTGTTTCGTAAAACTTCTTCATCTTATAGGAGATAAATGACGAGAAAGAGGCAAAAGGAGAAGGGCCTATGTGTTTATAAAGAATCCAACTTACTATTTACATATATATTAACTTAAAAAGTAAAATCTAAATTCGAATTTGTACCATGACTATTACTTTCCTTCAATTTATAGTATTGAACATATTTGTACGCTTTTAAAATTTTAAGTTTTATATAAAATAAGAGGTGTGATCTAAATTTTAATTTAGTATGAAATTTGAAATTTGTTAATGAGCACATGTATTTTTTTCCTCCTCTATATACGCGATAGAAGTCAAAATGACCATTATATGAGATCGCACGGAGTACAATAGCTCAAAAAATTTTATTTCTTACGTTAATATATATGAAATCTACCAGATCACAAATTGATCTTCATTTTATTTTAATAAGTTTGGACATGTCGAAAACCTAACGTGTTAATTTATAAGTTTGGAAAAAAATAAAAAAGTGCGAGCTCAATTGGCACCAAAATTTAAGTCGCTTACTGATGGACATGCATCCCGTGTACCGGGGAAAATTGTGCGGAAGAAAGATCTTATTATGCTCGCTGAAGCACGATCGGCTAAGAAGGGGAAGGTCAACCTTTATCCTTAAGACACCTATAGAGCTAAAATTTAAGATTAATGAGAGTTTTAACAATATAATGTTACCACCACATGACATAGATTTAGCACTATAAGATAATGGGTGTATATTGCAAATTGAACAAACTTATGGAGAATTCCATCTTTTACATTTTTGTTAGGATAAACTTATCTCCTTAATTAATTAATCCAACATCAACAAATAAGGATTGAGTGACCATGAGATATGAGGGTGGGAGATGTCGTTCCTTCATCCTTGGTATTATTAGGCATAGGGTTATTGTGATTGAAGTTCTAGTATATAAATTTCTCAACTCTTTGTAGATCAACAAGTTCATAAAATTTGTACAAAGTGCTAAATAACACAAGAAAAAGAGTTATGGGTGTAATTTCTATTTAAACCAACCTATGACTTTCATAGAAGAAAAAGAATATTTGTACTTTAAAAAAAAAGAATAATTTTTTGATAACTTTCCTTTTCAGAATGAAATATATTTGTTAAAGTAATTAAATAAAAATAAATTATATATGAAAAAATTAATAAGTAGGAGGTGAATTTCCCTCAATGAATCATATTCATATATTAGTCTCCCATATTATAATGAAACAAATACTAGGGGCCTTCTTGAAATTAAAACGTTATTATGAATTGAAATTTAGAAGTAATATTAGTAGCTGATATTTTTTAGTCAACAACTCATACATGCTACTTTGTACACAATTGTGAATTATAGATTATAATATATTTGGCACTACATAATATTCTTTTTTTTTTTGTACTATTTTTTAGAAAAAAATATTTTTTGTATTTAATTATTTATCTTTGAATCACAGAAAAAAGTACAAAAAAATTATTATATAAAATTTTAAATTTTAATTTATTAAATAATGCATTATGTTCCGCTAACAAAGAAGGAAATTAATTTTAAGATGTCAAATTTTAAGTGGTTCTCAAAAAAATAGAATTTTAAACTATTATATATACACATATTTCATAAGAAAATATTTAAAATTTGAAGGTTTTTAATTTTTACTATATTTCTTGAATATTAAATATAGTAATGAATCTAACAAATACTTTAATGTGTTTAGATATTTTATAAAATCAAATTTACAACTAGCAAATAAAAAATTCATTGGATTGTTTTCAACCTCGAAAAGAATAAAAATCAAGGAAAATAACAAGAAAAATGAGAATTACCTTATGAAAAATAAAATAAAGAAAAAGAAATTTCTTGGAAATTTCCTGCAATTTTCCCATGTTTTGCTATATAAAGCCAAAGGGTGTCGCGGACCCAATTCATCCCGACCCAATTCACCCAAACCGGTAATCCCTGATGGCGGCCTCAACACTCTCTTATGGAAGAATTTTATAATTTAGCTGCTACATCCAAACCCTTAATCCTTGATGGCTGCCTCAACACTCTTTTATGGAAGAATTTTATAACTTAGTTGCTAATTCATCCTTACCCAATTCATCCAAACAGTAAATCCTTGATGAGGGCCCAACACTCCTTTATGGAAGAACTTTATAATTTAGCTGATGAGGGGAAATGTGGAGACAACATTGACCATGAGGGGGAAATCAGGAGAGAACACCATGGTACTAAAAGGTACACATAGATTAGTAGATCTGATATTTAAGATCTCGTATAAGTAATTTCTAAATAATAAGATTGATTTATTATTAAAGTTCTTTCTCATCCTTGATTTTGTTTTATTTTTTTTGGTATGACAGGATTGTTCATTTACATCTAAAAGAGATTCTGTTAGTGTAAACAGTTTCAATTGTTCTTCTTCAATGTCAAATGACACTACTGCTCTGGAAAGCCTATCTTCAATACCTGCACTATCAACAAAAAGTGCATAAAAAGTCCTTTAGTTGGTCAGTAGAAGACATGCAAATCAACAAAAAGTCCTGAAGTTACAGAGCGAAATGGAGGTGTTACTTCTGGAGACATGGCTCGTGGAGAAGTCGTGTTGCAGGTAGTTGTCGGACTCGAAACAACAAAAGTGAAGGGTTCTATGTTCAATAAGTAAAAGACTGGAGTTGATAAAAAGATCGTTAATGGTTTAGTAGATAAGAAAAGCAACTCAAGCAGTAAGATTAAAGTTTGGACTACAAAAAAAGATAAACTTCGAAACAAAAAAGGTTTGCAAGTTTTAGTAGGAAAACAAGAAAAGGATCCTCCAAAAAGAGGAAGAAGAGCTTTGAACATAGATGTTGGATCTCCAAATCAAGATTTTGAAGACCCAAGTGCTGGAAAAATTGCAGAGGTTAATGGAATGGATGGTTTGGTGAAAGAAACGAACCTCTCTTTAAGTGGTTGGAACCTCCAAAGACTGCTAATGCCATAAGCACCTTAGAGGCGAGGGAAGTCAATCAGCATTGTACTACGAATTGTAGTCAAGATATTGTTATCCGATCCTCGCAATGTAATGATCATTGTTGGGTTCCAAACCAGGGACAAACCCTTGACGCAGCGGAATAACACCTGAAAGAAAGACTTAATACGTAGAACTTGCAAGTTCTACCACCACAAGTTATAAAATTTAATAAAAGCAAAAATAAAGTAAAGAAGAAGTAAATTTGTTGGCCAAGTGAAAGTGCCTTTTTTCTCTTGTATATATTGATACATATATGTTTTCAGTATACAATATAACTCTCATAGAAAAAATCTAGCTAATTCAATACCATTTAAATATCATAATAACCATGGGCCTAACTTAAGAATTAACCCAAAAAACACTTTGGGTCAAAAATACCCCGTCCAAGTGCAAAAGTTCCTGCCCGCGCCTCAATAAACTGGCCTTGTAGACCTCCAAACCTGATCTAAACCGTTCAGAATTTAAATAACTGAGCAAGGAAGACGCTGTCCAAAATTCAGGGCGATCCGACTGTTGGAACTCCGTGAAACGCAAAAACAAAATAGCTAAATCAACCATAAAAATTCCTACGAATTTTTCCACAATAGCTTCACATTAGCACCAAAAACTAGCCCAAACTTCAACCTCACAATTATCCACCTCGTACATCATTTGATAGACCTCAAAATTATGGACGAACACCAAGAAAACCACGAACACCTCAATATGTCAACCCCAACCGACAGCACCGCCCCGAAGGGCAATCATTATTGAGCAAGTCCAAGCAATGTTGAAACTTACTCCCTGTCACCACCTTGGTTAACATGTCTGTTGGATTTTCATTTGTATGCACCTTCAATAGAGAAACATCACCATCATTTATAATATCTCATAAAAAGTGATACCTGACATCTATATGTTTGGTACGTGAATGATGAACTTGATTCTTAGCCAAGTGAATCGCACTTTGACTATCACACCACAAATCAACATGATCTTGCTCAATCCCCAAATCACATAGAAAACCCCATAACCACAATGCTTCCTTCAATCCCTCTGCAATGGCCATGCACTCAGCCTCTATAGTAGACAGTGCCACTATAGCTTGTAACATAGATCGCCAACTAACTGGAGCACTATGTATACTAAACACATAACTAATAGTAGAGTGTCTTCTGTCAAGATCACATGCATAATCTGAGTCCACAAATCCGCTAACCTTACATGTATCACCACCAAAGCATAAACCCTTATCTGCGGTGCCCTTTAAATACCGCAGTATCCATTTCACTCCTTTTCAATATGCTTTCCAGGATTCGCCATGAATCTACTGACCACACTAACTCCTTGTGAAATATCCGGACGTGTACACCCCATTGCATACATCAAAATGCCAACCGCACTAGCATAAGGAATACACTCCATATTTTTCTTCCCTGCTGCTGTACTAGGAGATTGATTATTTTAAAACCTAAAGTGTGGAGG
>PHNY01173141.1:3012-23055 GCA_003724115.2 Anethum foeniculum | reverse complement strand
ATATATATATATTAATGAACATTTTCATGGATTTTTTTAAAGAAAATTTATAAATCTTTATTGGGCCTTTTTTTTGGTAGTGAGTACATATATTCTCCTTATTGTAATTACATTTTAAGTAATGAACTTGAGGGTGGTAGATAAGGCCCATTAGGAACTTATAATAATCATTACTTGTAGGAAGAGGAAGGAAGATACTCGTAATTCTTCCAACAATGACAATTGTCCAACTACATAAAGTTTATTGAAGACTTGTACCTCATCAATCCGTCGCTCCGATCAATTACCTGAAAAGAGATTAATCTTTTTCTCTACATTCATAGGTAAATTTTTGTATTATAATTGTATCATTGAATTCAAATTTGATCATTCTTTAATTTTGTGTAAGATCTTTAATTCAATTTTTTTATTAGATTTTTTGAGAATCTAACGCCTTCCCAATCGCTCAACTTGTTTCGTCTAGAATACTCTGCAAATCAGGTGATTGTAAATTAAAAAATCCAGACTTTCAGATTAATGTACTCGTATATGTGGATTTAATGTGTGAGAGACTAGATCTATAAAATCGTAAATGATACTCCAATAATATGATTTATTAGCTTGATCTAGTAGTGATCTACTCATTGATCTATTTTATGCTTCTTTATGATCGTGAGTATCCCTTAAACTAAAATTCTAAAGTGAGCTACGAATTTTTATAAAATGTTATCTATTTTTTTCAAATGATTAATTAATGTTTTAATGTAGGATTTTAATTAATGATCAAATATATAAATTTTCTTCACCATAGTTGTTACTACCAAGGTCTAATCCCAAGTATTAATAAAATTTTTGGGTTTTTCATAATTCCAAATCTATCACAAGCCCAAAGTATACTTTCTTAATTGCAACTTACTTGGGTAATCCGTAAGCACTATCAAGGCCCCAAGGTTTGTTATGATTTATTGGTGCACATAGTAACCGTACTTAAACGTCTATTATGATGTAATTGCCTCACATCCTTCAAAATATGAATATATATATTACAAGCTTGCTCGGTTAAAAATTCAATATCCTTGTGATACTTGAGCAGATAGCCTATAGTCCTTACTTGCATGTTCTTTAGCAATAGTGATTTAATGTGTGCATGAATCGTGTCCACACCTTAAAACATCCACCTAGTTGTATAATACTACTAGGTTTTGGGTACATGATTCGAGAATCATTCAATAGTCAGGTTTGAATATCATACTTGATAACTCGGGTCTATTCTTAGATATTAATCACATATTATAATATGCCCCACATTTGGATCATACATATGCTGAAATATAATAGCCACTTACATAATTTAAAGTTACATCACAAGCCATAAAAGAACATAAATTATTGGCGTACTTCACTGTCATATTTGTAATTATATTTTAAATAAATTGTCTCATTTGTTTTAATGTGAGACTGAGGAATTATTATAATATTAGCAACTCCGTCTTTGAGTGTTTCAAACAATTGATACCCATATCTCTGAGGGTAAATTCAAAATTTAACTTTGACATAAATTTTTAAGCATGTAACCCTAAAACTTTCATGTTCAACAAAAATAAAACAATTGTTTGTCAATTTGTTTGCACGCAACATTTTATCTTTACACGAGAATCATAAAAAATGATCTTACAAGTTTGTATTACTATTGCGGTACTGTAGTTCTACTTAAAAATATTATTATTAATTTATTAAATATGTAGGAGAAGTTTATGGCTTTTATTCTTTATTGATATTTTACAATCTTTTACTTCAATCTTCATTCTTTGTTGAACATTAATCTATATGGTGGTTGTCACATTTGTATTAAATTCCATATATTTTTTCACATGTGATATTTGTTATATTAGATCAATTATCTAAATATTAAATGCTCACTGACTCTTTAGTAAGTATGAGGATGGTCTTTTCATAATTCTTCATCAGCAACTACCATGTGATCACATTTTAAGTTGAGAGAGCGAATAACTATATTAAGAAAATGAACTTTATACAATTTTCCTTCAAGTCATTTTATCTGATTAACCATCACCACCACCACCACAACCACCATGTTTATATTATTATTTTACTTAAGTTCACTTTTCATAATCATTAAAGATTTGAAATCCACCTTTGGAGTTTAGAGTTTCACTCTTACCGCCGCAATACATATATACTAATTAATACTTTAGTAGATTGTCATAGATTGTCATTCAAAACATATAATTTGAACTTCGTCTCTAGACTTTAGATTTTTACTGTCTTGACATTAGTATTTCAAGTAATACAAGTATGAAAAGTAGATTTCATATGTCATCCTTTTTGAAATTCTTTTGAACGTCTTGAGTAAGTTTACACTAATATCTCTTCTTTCTCGGTCAAATACATCATTCTAGGTGTCATTAAAGGTGCTTGACACCTTTAGGGTTGTCATATGAACAAGCTGAATTAAGGATGCTAATAAGGTCATTTCCGATTCAGAGAGTGTTATCCCGTCCTTGATTCTCAAAATCCAATCATACACACAAATCCCCTTTCCCACGATCCCCAAATGAGAATTATGTTGCTTCTTGATCCCTCTTTTGTATCGGGAACAAGGATCCATGCGAGTAATTATGGAATACTTTCTTATGAGTGTGTTATATAATTTATAATATAATTTTTATAATAAATTAATTTGATAAATCATAATATTTTTTTACCTTAATAATATCATATTTCAATCGCCAGTTTGAGTTAAAAACTATTTATAATATAAATAAATAAAAGCTAAATGAAAAGTACCTGGGCAAACTAATTAAGATTTAATAATAATAATAAAAACAAAATTATAATATAGCTAGAAAAATACCAAACAATTAAGTATAGAACAAAAATAAATTTTGATGTAATGTAATATAATTATTATAATTATTTACTTTTAATTAAAAATATAAAATTATATTATTATATGAATATTATATAGTATCTCTTAAGCTACCTTAATATTAGAAGACCTTGATGACTTTTGGCCTATCATCAAGGTCGCTTTGACGACATGCCGTCCTACCTTATAAGATAAAAGATATAAAAGAATTTTATATAAATCTATATATTAAATAGCTATTGCATATTATTTATAAATACATTTGAAATGAAAATAATGTTCATGAAATATTGTGTATTTCACGTGTTAGCTTCATTTGGTACGAGAATGTTTGGATGCAACTCAATATGTCATCATGCATAATATCTCCAAACTTCTTTGAGGATGTAAGAATTTAGCATTAGTAAACCTTCAACTTTTTTGTTAAAAAAGAAAATATAAAGAAGAATAAAATATATTATTATTTTATTTTAGAGTGGGGAGAGTACTTAATGGGGTTTGGTCACTTAATACCGTAAATCTTACGTACTGTCTAGGTGGAAACACATTACTATAATGATAAAATTAGAGGTTATAAACTTTTATAGTAATGTTGATATTTGTAAAATTAGATGTAGTTTTAAATGTCCTTTGTGGGATACATAAATATTGTTAAGTTAAAGTATCGGTTGAAAAACTATTGAGGTGTTATTGATTGGTGTATTATTATTAACTGTTTTGATAACAAAAAAAATTGGGACGCGGTTATTCCAAGTTACATTTTAGTATTTTTGTTTGTTTATTCTTATAGCTTGATAAGAAGTAGAATTGATAATTGAATAAGGCGTGTTCACAGCTTGCTAGGACATGTCAACTAATTGATTGGTTTTGTGTGGGTGCTCTGTGTATTGGTTAATTGTGGATCTTGTATTTATATCCTCCTAAATACTAATAACTTAATTACGTGGTGTTTGAATCGTAGTTGATGTTTTTTAAGTAAGTTATAACTTAGAAATTAACGAGAAGAATCCAATCTAAAACCAATGGATAGCTATCCCATCTCAGGTTAGTGCATTTTGTTAACGAGAATCCAGACTTTATATTTATATACATTGATGCTTGATTACATAATCTATTTGATTGATATAGACAATATATATTCAGTAACATGATAATGCATGCATCGCTAACAATTGGTTCAATTTATACTTGTTGTATATTTAGCATATTAATTTTGCATTCATGTTTATCACTCTGTCAATGAGTTATCTTCTATGAATATAGGGTGTGTTTTGGGAACCTTCAAAATGAACTTAAACCATGACAGAAGTCAGTTTCCGCTTATGAGGACTGTTTGGCATTATCATATTTCATGAACTTTTCTCTACTTTAACGGAATAAGTAAAATGTACCCGAGGCCTAACTTTCTTCTTTTACTTATCACTTATCTTTGCCACGGCATTTATATTTCTCTTGTATGATATTCTGTATGTGTCTATATATTTTTCTTTTGTTATTTCCTTCCTCTCTTTCGTCTAATAAATAATTATTTTTAAAATTTTTAAACATTTGCCTACTTTCTAATTGTGATTTTTATTAGATTTATTCTAAAATTTTGTGATAATTTACTTTTATTAATATGACATTTATCCACTTCAGATTATAAGTTAATTGGTTAATTATCTGTATAATAATATCATTAATAAATACACGAAAATTGTTAAATCAAAACACTTAATGTTTCGTATTTTATATAATAGTATAGATAGATTACTTAATTATCAAATAAATTTATATATTTTTTTCTGAAATTTTGTCTTTTTAATTTATAATAATATATTAAATTATTATATTAAAATTTTGAACTTTTTTTAAATTATAACTTATGAGTTATGATTTACCAAACACATTACCAACTTATAAGTAAAACAATCCAAACGCCTAAACAATTTATAAGTAAAAATTTACTTATCATTTATATGAAACTTTTTAACTTCAGGTCATAAATTAAATTTTTTTTAAGGAATACCAAACGACCCATAGATATAGCATTTTCTTTATCATGTAAATGAACTTGCTCTAACAGCTGCATACTCCTTGTTTTAATGAGTATAGTCGTTGTAATTGAGAAATTTACATGTATTATATAATTAAAAAAATTTTAAAAGTTATATTAATAAAGAAATATATAATTTTCTTTAAAATATAGTTTTTAGTTTTTTAAAGTTGTAAAAAAAATTATAATATGTAGTCAAAGTTCAGTCAATTTGATTTAAGAAAAGTCAAAAGCAAACATAAATTTAAACAGAGGAAGTAATTATCTACTTTTAAACTTCGATAAATGAATAGGGATTGAAAAATCTACTTTTAAACTTCGATAAATGAATAGGGATTGAAAAATTCTATTCATTTAATGAGATTATTCATTAATTGAGTTTTTGAGTTTAAAAATACATCGTCACTATTACATTGGTACCAAAATAAATTACTTCCTCCGTCCCGTTTATATTGGTCACATTTTCTTTTGTCCCAAAATTATTGACCACATTTCCTTATTAAATCAAATAAAGAGTTAAATATGTTAAGTTTTTCTAGATACGGTAACATTTAAGGTTAAATTAGGTAACTTTTTCTTAATTGCTAAATACGTAAATTTAGAATGGTGGCCAATATTAGTGGGACGGAGGGAATATTTGTTTTATAAGGTTATTCATTTATCGAATATTTATTTTTCGAGATTGTACACAATAAAGTCCAGTCGTATTTGCATTCACGGTTTCCCTCGTGTCCTTCTCAGCTAAGCCAATTTTGGGTTGCGTCCACACACTTTTGAGCCAATTCAAACCGANNNTGGATGTTGGAGCCAACAAGCCAACAATATAAATCACAAAACAGACAACATAAATATATTTAAATAACGGGAAAATGAGTAGTCAAACCCGAGACCAATCACTGAAACGAGCTCCGATATCGNTATTAATCGTATTAAGTAACTAATCGCTCCAAAATCTTAAAATGTCATAGGAAGGGCCAGCAAGATCTTATACTCTCGAGCAGTATCAACAATTTTACATGTTTTCACGAACCATTAGTCCACGAATTTGTCTAGCAATGGAGTTCCGCTAATACTTGACAATTTGCGATTGACTAAAAAAAATGGAGATTTGTTAGTTCAGATGTGCTACTAACTACTCTATATCATGGATAAGTTACGTATCCTTGTACTCACATTTATATACATGTGCGTAATTTGTAGTCTTATGAGTTATGACCTATTTTCGACTATTATTATGTTGCAGGTATTCTTGTTTGACATGAACAAGAATGAGGCCGGAAGAAGTGTTTCCAGATCGAGAGTGGAACCTATTAATATTGACTCCATTTACATAGATTTCCGCTGTTACACAAAACAGCAAGATGGTGAAAGCCGTCACAATCATTCGCCAAACAGGTGACCATTTCAACTTAAATATTTTGTCTTCTTTCTGTCTCTGTCCATTGTGCATCTGCTGTGAATTAGCGCAAGCTTGTATTGGTTTATCATCTTTTAGTTAAGTTATTGCAGCGATCCAGAAGAATTTTTCAGTGAGGACACATATGTTCAAGAAAGTTATGTCATAATTTGCAAAACCCCTTATCTCTAAGATCAATTATTTTTTTTACATTTTAATATCTATTTATAGATTATTTTTTTTTTTGCGAAATATTTATAGATTTTTAATATTTAAGAACTAGGAATTTGGTTATCCAACCATTCAATCTCCATTCGGGACTATATAAATACAAGTAGTATAGGGGCTACTTAGTCAACGCTTGATTGCAGCAATAAGAATGCATGTGTACTTGCCCGGAAAAATGAAAAAATACTGCATGTGTGCAGGAATACTTCGGAGGAACCCTCAAAATCTGCGGACGACAGTGCAAATAAAAAGGAACACGATAGAAAAAATGGAGGAGATTTCAATATGAGGTGAACTTTCTAATATCAATGTCATATTCTCCATATACGACTGAGAGCTAGAATAAGCTAAAAGTGAATAAGGAAACAATAAGATTTTATTATAATACAGATGTCTGATTACGGATTTATGGTACTCTTGTCATTCTAATAGACTAATAGTACTGTTCAATCAAACATTTAGCGTTAAAAATAAAGCTGATCTATTACTTTCACACACATGACTATAAACTGGAAAGTAGAGCAAACCCTTATTTACAGTCATGTAGCATAGAATCTCATCTCCACCTGCATCCCTTACAGACAGTCCAATTGCAACCTTTGTAAAATTATTTCAAAGTAGTCTACTAATGGCCGGGTGTATCTTTGTGAAATAATTTATTTAACATTCTCAATGTAATGCAGAAGATATGTTGCTGAGAAAAATAGGGAGCAATACGCGAAACTCGGCGAGCTGTTTTCATTACAGCCAAATTCAAATGAAGCTCCGGCTAATGCGGATGAGTATACAAATGAAGCTCCAGACAATATGGATGAGTCATCCAACCTAAATGTAGCTCCCGCCAATATGGAAGAGTGTCCAAACACAAATGAAGCTCCGGTCAGTATGGACGAGTCGGTACATTTAAATGAGGCTCCCGTCAATTTGGACGATTTGCCAAACACAAATGAAGCTCCGGTCAATATGGATGAGTCGCCACATTCAAATAAAGCTCCGGGCAATATGGATGAATTGCCAGATTCTAATGACGCTCTAGCCAATATGGACGACTCCCCAAATTTAAATGAAGCTCCAGGCAATATGGATGAGTGGCCAGATACTAATATAGCTCCAGCCATTATGGACGACTCCCCAAATTTAAATGAAGCTCCGGCCAATATGGACAAGTCGCTTACTTGTGCAAATAAACTTGGCACAGCAAACCCATCATCCATTCACAACACAAATGTCACTACTGGTACACGATTTAGTATATGGGACACTATTTATTTATCTATATATAGAGTAATAGAGAGAGATTACATGTCACACACAGACAAACACCCACGTACACATACTTGTTAGATATTTTATTGTATAATTAGGCCAATTATGTAACAATGTATGTAATTTGTTTATTTCTACTTAACTTAACGCTGTAATTAGGACTTGATGATGAAAACCGGCAGACGGAAACGAACCCTTTGGAGGACCCCAAAGGTGCTCTTTCCTTGAGTGAAGGACTAAGTCATGTGCATATCGAAGGTAATTGATACTACATAACATGTAGGTTTCCTTTTGAACCTTTGACATTTCACAGTAGAAATAAATCCTCTGTGTTTGAGTCTTTGCTAAATATGAAATTTCAGAAGAAAACCCTGTGGTTACTGAAGTTTGGAATACTTATCTTGCTTTCATCAAAAATTGGGCTGGACGCAAAAAAAAACGTTCTCGTAGAAAGAGGAGAAAGCTTCGGCTGTTGTCTGATATTTATAAGAATACAAAGCCTATTGGGGAAAGAACTACGACAACATTCCAGGTTGTCAATGTTATTGAGGACTTCAAGTCGGAAGATGAAGATCAAGAAGAAAGCAGTAACATACGCATCAGGAGGCGCAAACATGCTAAGAAAGCGGTAGGCTCCTTTATACATATCAACCTATATACTCAAATTCATCAATTGTGAATATATACATATTCAACTATTAATTTGAAATACACACCAAAAGTATTTGTGCTCAATTATCGAATTTAACCATGCATCAATTAAATTCTGTGGAGAACAACATGTGAGTTGCATAAGTGCAAAGAAGTTCACTTAACCATTTCTTGTAAAGCCTACACACATCTTTCAACAAAGCACATGCACAATTCCTTTGCAGTTTTTTATATACATGCAGTTGGTGCAAATTTGTTCTCTTCATATTCTGGAAACTTGAATCTGTCTGCACATTTGTAAATTATGAAGGTTTAATATGTCGTCTTGAATTTTCTTGTGTATCTTGCAATTGTTTGTTAAAGATGCTGCGAAATGTAATCTTATTTGTTTTCTTTAATAGATCGACATCAATGAAGGAGTTGCGGGAAAGAAATAAGCATCAGTTTTTGGCAACTTGTTGAAAACTCATGATGAACATGACGTGATGCTGTTCACCACAGTTTGAAATCTATTCAATGGATTATGCTAAATATCGTAGATTTCTTGCCCTGTTTTAGTTTAAAACTGATGATCCTTGCGAATTCTAGTTGGGATGACCATGTTTGAAGATTGTGCAAATGTTTTAAATTTTTACAATACCTTCTCAGTCAAAAGGAATTGCAAAGTTTTATCATGCATAAGAAGGTTCATGCATGAGTATCTGCATTTTGTTAGTACTATCAATCTGTGCGACCCATGTATTTAGCTCAATATCTAGATTATTTTGCTGCTGCTACTATTGGACCTTGCAGAGTCAAATATCAGAGAATTTTGGCCAGGTATCATTTCTCTGTTTATGGGTGTGCTACAACTTACTCTGTAAACCACTTGTAATTTACTACTAGAATATGAAATGGATTGTTTGATTACACTACTCAGCTCAATACAAGTAAATAATAAGTAACAGATAAGCCCCAATTCGAGGAGAGGTCGCCTCCCTGCCAACTAGATTTCCACAATCTTTTTCATGCCTTCACAAACCTATCGCATTCTATATATACCCTCTTAATGTCCAATCCCCATTATACCCTTCAGGACAAACCAGTCAATTGTCTTTAATCTCTTTACTCATTATTTCTTTTCTTTTTTTCTTTTTCTTCTTTGAAAAGTCAACAGAGCTGGTGTTGAGTTCCTTGCATTACCCCCTGCCCAAACTTTCACCTTGTCCTCAAGGTGAAAAGAAGGAAAGAATTCTTGAATCTGCTGCATATCTTCCCACGTGGCTTCCCATTCTGGCTGCTCTTTCCACTGAATTAACACCTCTGTTCTTGTAGAATTTTCACCTGCAGGCCGAATGCCCAGTAGATGTGATGGTTCTACTTCAAGAACCAAATCATTGGTCAGTTGAGGAGGAATAGTGGGTGTCGCTGGTGTTTGTCCAATGGCTCGTTTAAGTTGCGACACATGGAAGACGGGGTGCAGTTTACAGGTTTGTGGCAAGTTCAGTCGGTAGGCCACTTGACCAATTCTTTCCAGCACTGAAAATGGTCCATAGAAACGTGCAGCAAGCTTCTCACACACCCTTCTAGCTAAAGACTTTTGGCGATACGGCTGTAGTTTAACGTAAACCAACTCCCCCACCTGAAATTCTATGTCTCTACGATGCAAATCAGCATATTTCTTCATACGGTGCTGGGCTTTGACTAACGAGGCTTTGATGTCATCTAGAACATTGTCCCTTTCTACTAACTGTTCCTCCAGTGTGGCTACTGCTGTGCTTCCCTTTTCAAAACGCAGTAAAGTGGGAGGGTGTCGTCCATACACTACCTTGAACGGAGTACAATTGGTTGACACATGAAAAGAAGTATTGTACCAAAATTCTAGCCATGGCAGCCATTTAGCCCAAGATGTGGGCTTCCCATTAATAAAACAGCGTAGATAGCTTTCCATCACCTTGTTCACTACTTCTGTTTGTCCATCGGACTGTGGATGGTATGCGGTGCTATGATGCAGTTTTGTACCTTGTGCCTTGAAAAGTTCACGCCAAAATAGGCTAAGAAATACTCTATCTCTGTCTGATACATTGGTTGTTGGCATGCCATGGTGACAGACCACTTCTTTAATGAATATAGCTGCTACCGAGGGAGCTGTATAAGGGTGTTTGAGGCCTATAAAGTGGGCATATTTGGACAGACGGTCCACCACTACCAGCACTGTGTCTACACCTTGTGAACGAGGTAAACCATCGACGAAATCCATGGAGATGTCCTTCCAAATCCTGGTAGGAATGGGAAGAGGCTGCAATAATCTGGCAGGGCTCAGTGAAGAAGTTTTATTCTGCTGGCATACTATACAAGCCTGCACATATCTTTGGATGTGTTTTCTCACTCCTGGCCAGTACCTCTCTTGGACTAAGCGCTGGTACGTTTTGAAGTCCCCCGCATGGCCTCCAATTGCACTGTCATGGTACTCTTTAAGTAGTTGTGCCACTAATTGAGATTTTGCTGGAATGACTATGCGACCTTTGTAGAGTAATAGTTCCTGGTCCAGTGTATACCCTTTCGGAACCGGTGTTTCATGTAAGATGGCATCTTTTAATTGTTGTATGAACAGGTCTGCTTGAATTTCAGGCAGGAAATCAGTCCATCGAACCCTACAAGCTGTGATCAAAGTAGTCAATTCTTTTTCGCTCACAAATTCTCTGGAAAGAGCATCGGCAATTTTGTTTGATGCATCTGGCTTGTATTGAATGTCGAAGGTAAACCCCATAAGTTTAAACAACCACCTTTGATACTCCATCCCGACTTCTCTTTGTTCAAATAAGTACCTTAAACTCCTTTGATCCGTTCGAACCACAAATCTCCATCCCATTAGGTAATGTCGCCATTTTTGCACAGTGAACACTATAGCCATAAGCTCCTTCTCGTAGATAGATTTGAGGCAATTGCGCTGTCCTAACAGTTTGCTAAAATATGCAACTGGGTGATTATTCTGCAATAGGACCGCACCAACCCCAAACCCGGATGCGTCCATTTCTATTACAAACAGCTGGTTGAAATCTGGTAGTGCTAGTATTGGTGCTTTTATCATCTCTTCCTTCAGCTGTTGAAAAGAATTTGTGGCTTCGTTTGACCACTCGAAGCTATCTTTCTTGAGTAGGCCTGTCAAAGGTGCAGCTATTTTGGCATAACTCAGGATAAACTTCCTGTAATAGCCGGTGAGCCCGAGAAAACCTCGTAATTCTTTTACCGACATGGGCAATGGCCACTGCTGCATTGCTTCTATTTTTGAGGCGTCCACCAATACACCAGCCTCTGATATAATATGCCCAAGATATGCTACCTGCCTTTTTCTGAATTCGCACTTTTTGCGATTTAGATACAGCTGGTGTTGCTGTAGAAGTTGCAGAACTAATTCCACATGTTCAACATGTTCTTCCAGACTTCGGCTATAAATTAGGATGTCGTCAAAAAACACCAGCACAAATTTTCTTAAATAAGGCCTGAATATTTCATTCATTATAGCTTGAAAAGTAGCTGGCTCGTTTGTTAATCCGAAAGGCAATACTCGAAACTCATAGTGACCCTCGTGCGTCCGAAACGCTGTTTTAGGAATATCCTCTTCCTTCATTCTAACTTGATGATACCCCGACTTTAAATCCAGCTTAGTAAACACGACTGCCCCTCGTAATTCGTCTAACAGTTCATCTATAACTGGGATGGGAAATTTGTCCGGTATCGTGACTTTATTCAAAGCCCTATAATCCACACAAAAATGCCACGAATCGTCTTTCTTTTTGACCAAGAGCACAGGGCTGGAGAATGGACTTGTGGATAATTGGATAATTCCCGCCTTGAGCATATCTTTGATCAATCTTTCTATTTCATTTTTCTGTGATTGTGGATACCGATATGGGCGTACGTTTACTGGATTGGTACCCTCTCGTAACACAATGGCATGGTTGGCTTCTCTTAGGAGGTAACCCCGTAGGCAGTACGAACATTTGTGTGTACCTGGTCAAAACTGGTTGTAAGAATTCTGGCCAATCTACATTGCCTTGTTCATCCTTTAACTTTTTAACGGATGTCGATGCCAAAAAATTAAATTCCACCAAGTAACCTCTCTTTTCTTTCCTTAAATGTCTGATCATTGCCTTCAAGGATATGCCACTTCTTCCCAACGACGGATCGCCTCGTAGAGTTACAGTCTCCTCTCCCAATTGGAAACGCAATGTTTGTGTCTTCCAATTGGTTGTCATGGTACCTAGCTTCCAACCATTGAATACCAAGAATCACGTCAGAATTTCCCAAGTCTAGTGGTAGAAAATTTTCCACGATTACCAGCCCTTGTACTTCCAAAACTACTGATTTGCAAATTCCTTTTCCTTGTACCGAATCCCCTGTTCCCAACGATACTCCAAACTCTTTGGATGGTGTTATTGGAATTCCCAATTTCATAATTTCCCCCGTCGAGATAAAATTATGGGTAGCCCCCGGATCCACCATAATTGCTACATCAACTCCCCCAATCTGTCCTCCTAACTTTAGAGTTTTTGGACTGGTAATCCCCATTACAGAATTTAATGAAATTTCAGGTTGTGGAGAGCTTGGGCATACCTCACTTGGCTCCTCTGATGATTGACTACGCGGACTAAGTACAGACTCCTCTGCCTCCCCTTCACAGGTGAGCAATACGCTAAGCTCCCTCTTCTTGCAACGGTGTTCCACTGTCCATTTGTCATCACACCGGTAACACAGCCCCTTCTCCCGCTTGTATTGTAGCTCCTTATCATTTAGCCTGCGAATCTCTCCACTACCCCCTGTTGTGGCCACTGATTGACTAGAACTGGAATGCCCTTTTGGAGCTACGGACCCATAAGAATAATTTGTTGTTCCACTTTTGGCTGTCCAGGATGGAGTGACTTGTGAAAACATTCCCTTATTTCTGAAACTTGGCCCTGCCTTACTCTGTTCCTTCTTATTGGTTCCCACCTTCAATTTATCTTCCACCAGAAGTGCTAAGTCCATTGCACTATCCAAATTTTTTGGTCCCAACAGTCGCACTTCCACTTTTACCTCCTCCTTCAGGCCGTTGAGGAATTGTCCTTTGGCGATTTCTTCAGGTACTCGATCCAGCGGGGCCAACAGCTCAATAAATTTTTTCCGGTATTCCACTACACTCCCTGTCTGTTTATGAGCGAGCCATTGTTCTTGTAACGTTCCAGTTGCTGTTGATCTAAACTGACGTCGTACCATGGCTTTCATCTTCTCCCAATTCTGTATCGGCCTCCATCGATGTTCCCATTGGAACCACAACAAAGCATCACCCTCTAATGCTACGATAGCTGCCTCAATTTTATCTTCCTCTGTCAGTCGGTAGAATTGATAATACCTCTCCGCCCTCAATATCCAACCATCCGGATTAGTCCCATCAAACAAAGGCATATCCAGTTTTTTAAACCTCCAGTTTGTTCCCCCTCCCCCTACGCCAAATGTCCCACCTGGGCCACCCCCTGAACCTCGTCCCCCATAGCTCCCTTCTCCAAACATCAGCCCCTTATTATTGACACTATTTTCCTCGATCCCCGTATCCAACGACTTCTCAATATCAATTACAGTGCTGGAGTTAAGAGGTACCTCTTTGGTGGTGAACTTGTTCTTTGACATCATCTCTTTCAGTGTAGTACGAACCTCTGTTTGAAATCTCACTTGCTCATCCTTCATTAGAGATATCAACGATTCATTGTGCTCTCTAGATCGATTAATCCGTCCTTCCAATCGGTTCGTGGCTTCCTCCAACTGTCTCTCTTGTCTTTTAAATGTTTCTTCGAAGCTGCTAACAAATCTACCGGTCAACGATTGCTCCATCGCCGTCATAGCTGCCTTAATCGCCGCAGAAACTTCGTCTGTCACTGTTCCTCTTATCGTAGAATGAAGTGAAATCATCTGTTCTTCCAATGTTTCCACTCTTTGTGCTGCCGAAGGAGGTCCCATCGTCGGTGTGCTCTAATACCAATTTGCTACAACTTACTCTGTAAATCACTTGTAATTACTACTAGAATATGAAATGGATTGTTTGATTTCACTACTCAGCTCAATACAAGTAAATAATAAGTAACAGATAAGCCCCAATTCGAGGAGAGGTCGCCTCCCTGCCAACTAGATTTCCACAATCTTTTTCATGCCTTCACAAACCCTATCGCATTCTATATATACCCTCTTAATGTCCAATCCCCATTATACCCTTCAGGACAAACCAGTCAATTGTCTTTAATCTCTTTACTCATTATTTCTTTTCTTTTTTTCTTTTTCTTCTTTGAAAAGTCAACGGAGCTGGTGTTGAGTTCCTTGCAGGGTGTTTCTATTCACGGTGGAGCTATGAATCAGTTTAAAGCTACAAAATTATTAGTTCTAGAGTTGTGCTAAAAAATTGTGTTCTTTCTCGATTCATATCAATAAATATCCAGATTCTTATAGACTTTATCTAATAGACCAATGCACAACAGCAAGTGCGAAGTGAAAACCAATATTTCACTGATGTGACCACGAATTGACAAAATATAATTTATTCTGTCTTGAGTCTTCACAGAGTCTTGCCATGTGTAATTACATATGATCGATAACAAGCCCTAGGCTACAAGCTAGGTTACCATTATGCAGAGACTAGTTTGCCAATATATTGATTAAGAGAATACCTTAATGTCAACAGGCCCACGCCTGTGATCATGTTTAGCAGCTCAATTAATTTCAATAATTGAAATAGCCCTACTGAGCTTGACACAGCCCGTATTTGTTGCATTCAAATGAACTTTAGTTTTTTACCCATCTCAAAGTGAGGTGGAATGGTCCTGGCGAGGGCCTGGAAGTTGAAATTTCTCATTTGCTCATTGTTCATCTCAGAAATAAATGTAGTTGCGCTCGTGAAATTATTCTTGAGATAGAGCTCTTCTACACCCGATCAAAGACGTGCAAGGTGTCCCCCATCCCCCCTCTTCATAAAATTAAGAAGACGAAGGGTCTTGTTAGGCACACATTAGTGTTATGCTTTCTACAGTAAAGGCAAATGCTATAGTATGTATAGTCCTGCCACAACTACCTGAATTGAGGTCGGATCCAAAGTCTTGTTGTTTGTCATCTTGGACTAAGTTATAGCCGTCCTTGGGACGGAAGGCGGAGGATTTGTGTGTTCTTCAGATAAATTGAAAAGGACATTGGTATGCATCCTCCTGGGCGTTCGAGTTCGATGCCCTGAAAATGCATAGTGTCTGTGTCGCGCTATAAATAGCCAGGTTTCTGCCATTTGAAAATTCGTTTGGAAGCTGACAAGTTCAATTTAAACACTACTTATTCAGCTTGGCTAATCTATATGAGCTAAAAAAATGAATTGCTTGGGGAACATCTGATCTGTACATATCACCGAATCAAGATGACCAAGATAGGTTTATGGCCAACGGAATTTCATAAACATGCGCACAAAGTTTGGGGCGGTCCAAATGTGGTTGCTTTTGTTGAGAGCACCGATCACATGAACACTCAAGGAAGGCTAGGGTAATAGACTACTAAACCTGAGAAATTAAGAAGACTAGATAACTCAAGATTCTTATACTTGGGGAGGCAATGAGCATGGAAAATAAAATTTTTAATATTTTCTATTAATCACATTACAGACATATCACCGTACAAATTAATGAGAGTAATTATAGGAAAATAAAATAAGGTAATTAAATTACTAATCCATCACCGTACAAATTAATGAGAATAATTATAGGAAGATAAGATAAGATAAAATAATTATTGACACATCACCTACTGCTAATAATTATAAAATAACAAGTTATATAAATTCTAGTTAATGTATAACTTTCCTGCTAATAATTACAAAATAACAAGTTATATAAATTCTAGTCAACGTATAACTTTCAGAAAAAATAGCACAATAGTTTTAAAAGTAGATGTTATAATGTACTGAAGAAACATTTAGAACCTTTTATATTACAATTTATATGGAAATATCAGATTTCAGGAGAAATAGTAATTATTGAATAATGCATGTGATTCGAAAAAATTGTTCTTTAAAATCAATTATCATGGTTTGATTGATGATCTCCGTATGTATAGGGACTATTGGTGATTTGCATATACATAGGGGATCTCCGTTTTTTTATTTTTTTCATTTTAGAACTTTAAATCACTATTTTTAGTACAACTATCCAACAGGACAAGGGAAGTTGTGACTTATTCAAACTTTTAAACAAAGCAATCCGAGATTTTTTTTCACTCCATTACTTTTGTGTGTGATTCGTTCAATAAATTTCTTGGACCTCAATAACTTAACAATTCTAGCACTAAAATACAGGAAACTGGAACTTGCTGTATTCAAATACTGTCTCACTTGGTACAAATATTATTGCAGAGAAAAACTCTGAAAGATGAAAACATTATTGTTTCTTGTTTCTCTGCTGCTTATTCCACTCAGTTGTGTGAGTGTCTCATCTTCACCACCAGACCCAAACGCCTTCCTCCAATGCCTAACGAAAAATAAATTATCAGATGCAGACAGCAAAGCCATTGTTTTTACTCCCCAGAACCCCATGTTCACCTCTGTTTTAAATTCTCTTGCCAAGAATCTCCGGTTTCAAACACCCGAAACTCCTAAACCTGTTGTTATTGTGACACCTAAAATTGATTCGCATGTTCAAAGCACAATAGCCTGTGCCAAGGAAATGAAAATTCAACTAAAAACTCGTAGTGGTGGCCATGACTATGATGGAAGGTCATATACGTCTAACGACACCTTCTTGATTCTTGACATGTTTAACATGAAAAGAATTGATGTTTTTCCGGAAACTGAAACTGCTGTGGTTCAAGCCGGAGCCACTTTAGGTGAAGTTTATTACAATATTTGGAACAAGAGTAAAATCCATGGATTTCCAGCTGGTGTTTGTCCAACTGTAGGAGCTGGCGGGCACATAAGTTGCGGTGGATATGGAACGTTGATACGAAAATATGGACTAACAGTTGATAATGTAATCGACGCTAGAATTGTTAATGTAAAAGGTGAAATTTTGGATAGGAAAGGAATGGGAGAGGATCTTTTCTGGGCTATTAGAGGCGGTGGTGGTGGAAGTTTCGGTGTAATATTGTCCTACACTATACATTTAGTGAAAGTACCTGAAACTGTGACAACTTTTAAGATAATGAGGACATTGGCGGAAAATGGAACTGATATCGTTTATCAGTATCAACTTGCAGTAAACAAGATGGATCCAGATTTATTTATTCGGTTGCTTTTACAACCAGGTGATAAAACTGTTAAAGTGACATTGCTTGGTGAGTTTCTTGGTGACTGTAATAGGCTTGTTGGAGTTATGAATCAAGAAATTCCTCAAGTAGGATTCAAGAATACAGATTGCATGCAATCAACGTGGATCCAATCTAAGCTCTGGTGGGCGAATTTTGAAAATAACACTGCCCCTGAAGCATTGCTTGCACGAAACTCATCAGTGACTTATGGGAAGAGGAAGTCAGATTATGTTCAAACTCCGATTCCTAAAGATGGGTTGGAAGCAATTTGGAAAAAAATGCTTGAACTGGGAACTGTTGGATTTGTTTTCAATTCATATGGAGGAAAAATGAACGAAACTCCTGCCAATGCTACGCCAATGCCTCACCGAGCAGGGAACCTTTACAAAATTCAGTATTCAACTAGTTGGAGTGAAACTGGGCGTGCTGCAGATAATAAGTATATGAGTGACATTAGAGCTTTACATGAATTTATGACACCTTATGTCTCCAAGAATCCAAGAGGTGCATTTCTTTGCTATCGAGATATAGACATTGGTACGACAGATAATGGTGTTAAAAGTTTTGATCAGGGTAAAATCTACGGGATGCAGTATTTCGGGCCTAATTTCGATAGACTTGTTAAAATCAAAACTGCAGTTGATCCTGAAAACTTCTTCAGAAACGAGCAAAGCATCCCGGTTCAGCAAACTTCAAAGAAATCGACACAATAGCTATGAAACAATATGCTATCAATACATGCAAGATAGAATATATATATGTAATCATGAATAAAGGAAATAAATAAAGAGATCAGGATATAAAGTTATTTGGTTTGTTAGTGTTTATGAATTGATAGCCTCCTTAATTCTGTCTCCTTATATTTATTCAAAAAATAAATTTTTAAAAAATTGTTCTAAATTTACTGGATCCGAATTTTGGCTGGAGCAAAAGTTTTATTAACACATTCTTGCTCTTAAGTCTTAAGTGATACTTTGAATAAATATCTCTTATTTATTCCTTAAACATTTTTAAATAATTAAATGTACATTATTAAAAAACCCAAAAACACACTTTAAACAATACATATTTTGCATACTGAATAAACCATCGTACTCAAAATACGGCCTACTTGAAACCGCACATTTTTCAATACATATTTCTTTTCATATTTGTTGATTTAGTTATTTATGTATTTTAAATAATTTAAGTTACTATTAAAATAATAATAGTAGTAATATTTAACATATAAAAATAGTTATTTTACGTAGATAAATGAATTAACACATAACATGTATTTTAATTAATAATCTAATATATTTTAAGTGATGGTTATATTTATATTTACGATATTACATATAAAAATGATTATTAAAATTAAATGATCAAGATTACACTTATAAGATTTATTTAATCTCGTAAAAAACTAAATTAATAAAGTATTTATCGATAATAATCACATATTTTTTATTGTATTAATTTGATCGAAACAAATCATCCAAATTTAATGAAATTAAGAATGTTCGGTTTATAGACACTAATTGCAATACTACGTGATCAGTGCATAAATATGAGACAAATGCAATTAATAATATATAAGTGGATGATATTTATGAAAACTTTAAAATGCAAAATAAATTATTTCATTATTAAACATTCTTTATATAACATGTGTAAAATTTTTCGTTTTATAGTAAATTCAAAATATTAGTATATTGATTAAGTCGAAAAGACAAGATACTATTAATTTTAAACAATTTTATATTAAAAAATAATATTGATATATTAATAATAAAGGAGCATTTTTGCAGTCAAGACAACTTTCTAGAACAAACAAATAAGAAGTCAATGAAATAACTGATATTGAGAAATACTATATCAAGTACAAAATGAAAATTTTTGAAGCCCAAGTACTAAAAGTTCTTAGAGTAGTTACCATTTGATATTTTGTAATAAATACCCACAAATGCACATACAACTTATAAATTATGACAGATATTTAAATGCGCACAATTTCATTATTACTTGACTGACCAATTTATTTTATATGTCAATTTTTAGTTTATTTCATATGAACATACTAGCCAACTAGGTATGTATATATATATATATATACACATATCAACTACATTATTTGTACTCATTCAATTACATACAACATACATTATAACGTATTATTCATTCAATAGGTTTCAGTAGAAACATAATGTAGATTATTGACATTTTACACACAAGTCATACACATCGATACCTAATCAACTTATATTAGATATATGTTAGGTCCCAAAGTATTGTAGAAGGGGGGCTGAATACAATACTCACAATTATTTCGATTTA
>PHNY01173071.1:1847-19220 GCA_003724115.2 Anethum foeniculum | reverse complement strand
TTATTTTCAGAAAAAGTATGTGTATATGTACTTTTTCTGAAAATAAGTAACTTATTTTTCATTTTGAAAATAAGATTTGATTTATAATTCTTATAATAAATATTTATATTTGAATTTTTTTAAAAAAAATGAAATTTTGAAAAAAAATAAGTAACTTATAAGTGGAAAGCAGTTTTGCCAAACGGGGCCGTACTCTCTATCAACAAAACATCCTTTTAAAGAGGTGAGCATAAAAAACTGAAATTAAAAAAAAATCCAAATTTTTTTCCTCAGAGCATGTCACCGGAGTATGGTCTATACGGCCTTTTGTCTGAGAAATCTGACGTTTTTAGCTTCCGAGTACTACTTGAAATCATTAGTGGAAGAAAGAACACTGAACTTTTCGATGATAGTTCCACCTCAAACTTTTAATAACTTATGTAAGCTGAAGTCATTTTTTGTTCAAGTGATCTTTTATGTTATCAAATTAGAGCAGGAAGATTACTCTGTTCACTAATTTCATTGTAACTAATTGATTTCAAGAGTGAGCCTGGCTAAAGAACGTGTAGGCAGGGGTGGCTCTGGGCCAAGGCAAACAAGACCTGCGTCTAGGAATCTTACAATTCAAAGTTTCTTTGTTTTGCAGTAATTTTCCAAACCGTTCTAATGTTTTCTGTGAATTTTAAGCATTTGTGAGTTTATTTGCAGTTTGAAACCAGTTCATCACTCTTGGATTCAGCAACTGGTTGCACCAATTATATTCATTTCAAGTTGAGGTTAATTTTATCATATCCCTTGTGCAATTCTATGACCTATAATATAAAGGGTCCAGTTCCCTGGCAACCGGGTGTCAGGGACAGTTTATCTAACACACTGCACCAGGGTGTCGGATGTATATTTTAAGGGTCCAACTTTTTTTTTTCCATTCCGCGAAAAATTTCAGCGGATCGGATTTTTTTCCGCGGAATGGCAATTTTTTTTTTTAATCTGAACCCTTAAAATATACATCCGACGCCACTGGTGCAGTGTGTTAGATAAACTGTCCCTGGCACCCGGTTGCCAGGGAACAGGACCCTAATATAAATAAGGAATTGGCACTTCAAAATTTAACTAAGATATTTTGTTCAGAAGATGAAACAAAGTCCTTATCTGATATAACTCCCCTTCCACAATGTTGGTTTGGACAACTAATCATGACGTTTCAATTTTGGTTCATTCATAAATTTAGTTTAGAACACAAAAATTATCCCCGATATATGTTTCTCTAAATAATATAGAGTAAATAATAATAAATCGAGTATTATTTTATTTTAATTATTATTTAGTTATTATTTGATAAAATATAAATTTACTAAATTTTATTAAATACTTTATTTTATTATTGTTGAATTATATATAATATTAGGAACATAATTTTAATACAATACAATAAAAAGGATAAGAAGAAAAAAATAATAAAAAACTATATAAAGGCTTTCGTAATGATTCAAAACTGAAGACTTCCGCTATGATTCACAGCTAAAGACTTCCGCAACGAAGAATTCTGCAATTATTCACGGTGTCTGTTCTGGACGGCCCAGTTTTGTTGGTTCCACAGTCACGTGGAACCAACAGTGATTGCGGAATTTTTACCAAATAACTATGTTTGATAAAAAAAAATAAAATTAGATGAAACAAGGTTTACTGACTAACCCATTACCTCTTAGTATAGTGGTATCTACCTTGATCTTTTTACGGATGTTTAGGATTCGAGTCTTGTCGAAAACAAGGAGGGTGTCTAAATATTGAAATTTTAAAAAAATATATATATCTATGACTATTATAAGATACTCTAAACTAAAATTCTTGTCGAAAATAAGGAGGGTGTCTAAATATTAAAATTAAAAAAAATATATCGATGACTATTATAAGATACTCTAAACTAAAATATTTATCAAACAAAATTTTCAAAATGAATAGTATAAATCCTACGAACTTATTTGTTGAGTACATAAATAAATAAGCATCTTGTTTATTTATGTTCTTATTTGACTAATATAGCTTATAGTCTTGCAAGTGAGTATCTGTTCTCAGAAATTCTTGCGATGAGCTAGAGTCGAACCCAGACGACAGAGAATAAACTCTTAACCACTTGAGTTATCCAATCGCGCTCGTTTATTTATGTTCTCTATTTAATTTTAATCTGTCTGATTCTGTTCACTAACTTACCCAAGAAAGGAGAGACAAAAAGTTCTACCGTTATTCATTAACAAAATTCAAAATACTATATATACACATACATTACATACACACATATCTCTATTAACACACTTATTATCAACATCAAATATCAAGACATCAAAAGTGACCCACAACAGCAAAGTTACAAAAACTCACTCAAACCCATCTCAAACTCAAACTGTTTGAGCTATGGCTGCTGAAAAAACCCAAGATTTTCATCAAGAAAATCAAGAAAACCCCTCTTTAGACCAAGAAAAAAAGGACACTTTTTCATCATATTTAGGCCTAAGCTTTGCAGTCTTTCTTGGGTCTCTTCCAAAATCAAGTCTTTCACTAATCCCATCTCTCCAATCTAAAAATAAGGCACTTTTAATGAAGCTTCACCAAGCTGAAGCTGAGCTAAAAGAAGTGTATTCAAGAAGAAAAGAGGACTCAAAAGCAAATGCAAGAGTTGTTGAGATCTTTGCTAGCCATAGACATGCTTGGCAACAAGAAGAGAAGAGACTTCTTCATCAGATTGATGTGAATGCTGAAGAAATTGCTCATTTGAGAGCTAAGCTTGAGGAATTTGAGAAGTCTGAAGTTGGGTTTAAGTCTAATTTGGAGGAGTTGAAGAGGGAAATTTATGAGAGGGATGAGATGTTGAATTTTATGTCGAAAAGGTCTTCGGAAATGCAGGAGTATGAGATGGATTTAGGGTCTAGGTTTGGGAAGCTTAGGGTTTCAGATGGGGTTGATTCTTTGGAGGATTGTTTTGTGGATAATAGAGGTGGGATTCATAATTTGGATGAAATGAGTGGTGGGTATTTGCAGTCTGGTAATGACTTTGATTCCAACTTTTCGAATTTGAGCTCCAAGTTTTGGGCTGAAAGAGCAACTCCTTGGCAGGTGTGTATCATCTTACCTCACTTCAATTAGTGTAGTTGTTTGTTGTGATTAAATAAAAAAACCTCACTTAATGTTATCTGTTGGCTTTTTCTGGTTGATTTTACTTTACTGTGTGGCTGTCTTTGTGCAATCATACTATATTGGTGTGATGGGGGTATATCGTTCATCAGAGAATAATTCGGAGTTCCTGAATTAGAGATGAGTCCTGATTATTCATATAAAGAGACATTTGGTAGGATACTAAATATTCCTCTGTTTATAGTTTTAAGATTCCGGGCATTGATCTGGTTAGGTTGTGGTAATCTTAACTTGTAGTGAATATTATATATCAGAATTTTGTCATGGTATATTCATATTTCATATTGAAGTTGCTGAGAACATTGTAGTTAAAATGTGGTCGCTCTTTTCATACTTAACTTTAATTAACTCTATCTAATGAAGTAACATTAATAAAGTATATGTTTCTCTAGTAGTTTGTCTTTTTCAGTTGGGCATTTTGTCCTATTTATGTATCCCATGTTACTTGGAACAAGAAATGATATCGTTAGAGAAACAAAGGAGCTTGCAGTTATCTTGAACAGTTTGGAGATATTTTGAACTGTTTGGTGCCCATACATTGTTCTTTAGCTGTAATGGTTCTGTGCATAGCCACAATTTCAGTGTTTCTGTTATTGTTCATTGTCACTGGACCCCCATACAGGGTGATCTTTGTTTTTCTGTCATCCAACCACTACTTTGGCTTTCTTAGCAACCACCCATCATTGTTTATTTTGGTAGGATATGTCGTGAAACTTTAAAGAAGTGCATCTTCTTTCCATATCAGTGTAGGAACTGTTTGGTGGGTCATCAACCAAATTTGGTTGGCACTCATGTGATATTCAATATGAGAGACCTGAATTTAAGCAGTTTGTTATGTGATCAATCTTTATGTGATCAATCTTTTCGATAGTCTAGTCTACTATGGACATATATGTTCACATCTTTCTCAATTTGTTCTTTGCATCCATCCTTGAGTTGTCATATCTCTATGAACTGTCATCGCGGAATCCTTTTAAACTTGATTAATATTTCTGCTGCAATAATAATACATATAAAATCATGACATCTTATCTTTTACAAAAGAGAGAGATTTATGACTGACTCTTCTGATGGGACTCATCCCATAGGAAATGATCATTGACTCGCAATTTTATTGTCTCTTCCAAAAGAATCCATCATATTTATATTTAAGTTATTTATATCTCTAAGTTAACATGACTAATGTCTTGTATGAAATTTCCATCACTGAATAATATTAATAATTCAGAGAAGGCCGATCGTACTCTTTTATGGCTACGTCTTTTTAACTACAAATTTTTGTAGGATGTACAGTACGAATCCCCCGAATCCGTATATCATTTGAAGCATTTTGTAGCAAGGTAAATATGACAATTTTAGGAGTAAATCTCATTACAAATTATAATTGCTTACCATGCTGCAACTTATACAAGAATTACCCGCTTCTTATTCAGAAGGGAATCCCCGTGGAAAATGGAAGGGGAATCTACAGGAATTTCTGCTAAACTAAAATTACTCGAGCAAGAGCTTTTGAATTTAGAAAGGGTTGGTAAAAATGATCTATCTAAGGTACCATCGCTGATGCGAAAGCAAGCAAAGAGATATCAAACTCTTGCAGGAAAAATTGATGATCTTTGTCGAAGAATGGTACTGCTGTTTTGCCTTGAAGCTTTCATAATTTGCATCTTATGTTCTAATCCATCAATAATTTTTGAAGCATATTAATTGTATCTACTAAAGTTTGAGACTGGAACCTGTGTATGAATTTGTTATGAAATTAAAAGTATTAGACTAAACATGCAAGTCCTTTTCTTTAGACGTCTACTTGAATTATATTTGTACTTTCACTTGAAATGATTTGGATTGATGGGTTCTTTTCAATCACATGTGCCAGCTGTTATACTGTTATACTGTATATCAATATCAAATAAGTATTGAATTGTAGATGTATTCTTACTTTACTTGTTTTAGAATTTTTTTTTTTTTTTTGAACTTTACAATAATAGGAAGACTGTGTATTATTTGAGTCATAGGCTTGTTTTATTTCTATGCTAGTATTCACTGATTGAAAAGGCTGTGAAGAGAATCAATAATTGCTATATATGTGCATTTTACATGCTCACCATGTAATACTGATTCAGCATATCATTGAAAAAAGTAATCTTAAAGCAGCAGATTGCTTATCTTGGCATCCTAAAGTTTCTGCTTGTGACCAACAGATATAGGTAGGATTTAAAGTGGCATGCAATTTTCTGTACAAAGTGCCATGTTTTTGCAGTGAATATATTCCCTCCTTGTCTCTTTGCCCCTGCATACATGAAAAACATGCAAAAAATGATGGGGCCTGGGAGGGACTGCCTTCTTTGTTTTTCTTTGATATTTGAATTAGTTATTTTCCTAAAAAGATGTTTATTAGCAGGCAAGTGATCAATGTGAAGCCGACCTCAGTCCGGAATTCCGGACACGAAGGCAGACTGAGTTCTTGCTGGAAGCATTTCGACTCCAGCAACGTGGATCAGAAACCGCACAAAAGCTGATGGCACTCCAAACTGAGACAGGAAAGAGTTGTTTTGGCGACGCACTGGAAAGCCAGGCAAAATTGGCCACAAGTCGGTCAATAGGTTCGATAAAAAACAACTTCAGAGAAATCCAGAGAAACTTGGAGATATGGTTGGCCAGAATCATCGGAGATGTTGAAGGTTCACTTGCAAGAGATGGGGCTTCAAGATTAAAAGAATACAATGCTTCAAGATATCCTTTTGGTCAATAGAAAGATCAAAACTTCTTTTTTGGAACCTTGATCAGAAATATATCTCATCTTTTGGTAATTTAGTAATTTACTCATCTAAGCTCTAGTCTTGTGCAGGAATATGACTTCATTTGTAAAAAGGCATTGTTTTAAGGGTAAATTTAGATCGGAAGTGACTTGACTAGTGATTGTTAATATCTCATGTGATCCTCCTAGCCTTAGTTTGCCAAGAAACCTATGCTTATCTCAAATATATTAAAAAAAACACAACAAAACAAAACGAAAAAAACTAAAGAATCTTGTGTTTTTGTTACCAAGTCTTTATTTGGATCTCTTTCATAAGTTCATTACTAATTTGATGACTTTTAATTACTCATCTGTATAAATTTCATGCATTATAGATAATATTATTATATTTGTTGAAACATATATATATATTTTTAATGTTATAAATGTATCTTTTGCTAACTCAAATAGGGGAAGTGTGTTGGGTTTCAACTCAATGGGTTGTATGGGCTTGGTGATATGAGACATAATTGGATATTGTAATTAGATCGGGTAATAATTGTATGGATAGACAATTATTATATATGGTAGGTCTTTGTCACAAAGTTGGAAGATTGGACATTAAGAATGGAAGGCTTGTATAACAAGTATGGTAAGGCTTGTATTACAAGCATGGCTTGGTGGCTAAGTTTTGGATAGCTATATATACATAGTCATATTGTTTGATAGGAATAACGAATACTTAAGATGTAGCCTTAGGTATTGTTTTGATAGGAATAACGAATACTTAAGATGTAGTCTTAGGTATTGTTTGGGAGATGATTGAGCATTGTTTGGCTCAAGTATCGAGTTTGGAACACCATTGAGGTGTTATTGTTTGATTGTGTGCTTGAGTATTGTTTGGCTTAAGTATTGTGTGAGTGAATCACCGTTTGGTGAGATTAATTGTATTATTAATAATTATTTTGATTAATAATACAAGTTTGGGACGTGAGTTTGCTGCGTCATATATGTATTGTGTGTGTACTCCGCATTGATTGATTGGATCTCGTACGTGTGTGTTTCCTCCCGACAAAGCGCCCAATTGTAAACAAAATGCAGGAGATAGGAAGAGCATAATGAAACAATTGTTGCACACAGTTTCAAAAGGAAGATGACAAAGCATCAAATAGAGTACAAAGTATACGCATAACAAGGCTGCAACAGAAACAGAATTTAAGCAAGGCTTATAAGTGTTTCATTATTTAAGTTATTGTTTAGAGGCAAATATGCAGCATGTTCAGCAATAGATATCAATGAGATCAAGTAGCTTCCTCCAGCAGCTGCTTTACCTTGGTAATATAATCACTCATCGCTTCTTCCTTGGATTTTCCTGCAAAAAAAGTATGCATAGATCAACGACAGAGACTAAAAGAAATCATGTAAAAACCGTATAAGATGTAAAAACTTGAATCCGTATAATTTGACTGGATCAACGAGCAAGTCAATGGTTTGCTTAAACATGACGACAATAATATGATCACGGAAGTAAAAGATCCCATGACTACGGATAGAATGTATTAGTTTCAATTCAATACCTTCAACAGCCTTCCATGCATCCCACTTTGCTCTGTCCCTCATGTTGAAAATACCAGGACGGCCTGCAAAATTGTAGCAAAGGTGCAAAAGTAAGTGCAAGAAGATAGCAGAAGCGGGCTAGACATTGCCATTAACAACCTTAATTGCAATACATTCATAAGCTTATACTAACTAGTGTTTACTGGCCCCACTGTGGCTTGCTTATACAATCCATACAGTATAAGCTTGTTCTCATTCGTAGTACTCTCTGGCAAGGTCTTAGCCTTTTCAGCATGCTCCTCGAACTCCTCCTGCAGACTCAGACATATCGAATTAGGAGAATATGAAGTATATGAGTGTCGATAGTATATGCAAAAGAACAGAATCAGTTAAATTCCTTCGGTTGATGAGGCTCCAAGCATGTTAAAGAACTTTGTGAAATGGAACAGATGGAGAAATCGTACCCCAAACCACAACTAAATAAAATCAAGTTTCCTAATAAGTGAACACCGTTGCTTCTAAACAGAACAACAAATGCAAAATCAAGGAGGGAACCTGCTTGACATGTTATCTTTTCCTTCTACAAATGAACTTTTCTCAAAACAAGTAAAATGGTTGAAACCTAAGTCCATGAAATTATAGCTAAACCTTGTATTTTCTCAAGACACAACTTTGAAACTCGACCCATTTTTTCCGTTTCTTGTAAATCAATTACTCCTAACTGGATTGGCCTGAAACCAAGAATACTACTCAATTCATAAACACTCAATTGCGTAGTAAAAATCAGTAACAATATACTTTGCCTAAAAATAAAATAATCCACACAAGCATTTAAGCATTAAAGTTCTTTATACTAAGCACAAGTATATATAGTTCACTGCGAGAAACATTTAATTTGGTTAATTTCACTAAACCGCTTATACTATATTTGAGCACATGTATATATAGTTCAGTGCGAGAAACGTTTGACGTTTGATCTGGTTAATTCTTTTTACCAATAGCAAATATTATCATTTTTTTTTCACAAAAATTTTAACCAAATTCACAAAACCTAAATGCTACAATCCCCCTTATTCACTTAACTCACTAAGATCAAAATAAAATAACAGTAAAGTCCCTGTTAAATCAATCAACAAATAAATGATGAGAAGCAAATAACAGCAACTACAACACAGCAACGAATCATAACCAAAATCATTACTCATAAACAGCAAAACAAGTTCAACACTAATTGCACACGGTAGAGTAAAACAGAAGTCAAAAAGGGAAAAAATATATACATAATTAAATTATGAAACATGGGTTTTCAAGTGGGAATACCTGCAAACCCATTTTGCTTGTAGTGGGGATAATGCATGAAAATGTACGTATCTGCTTCTTTTTATACCAAGTCAATAGCGTTGTTGTTAAGCTTTTAATAACATTATTATTAGATAAAAATTTCAAAAGTTAAAATATATTCTTTTATATATTTAAGTATATCGTAATAATATTGGTATGTTCAGGCTCAACTTTATCGCTCTTTAATTTCATTATTATAGAAATGTTATAAGTAGAGGTTGACATATAAATTTCAAATTTTAAAAAAAATTAAAAATATTTATTATATATCTTGAATATATGAATTTAAAAGATATACCATAACTTTTTAAAACAAATTATGTAACATAATATTAAATGCACGAATTTGAAACAAATTAACAAGAACGTGATCATGTTGATGAGTGATTATAGGCGCGCAAGCTAAATGATACAATGTTAATCAAAACGATATAATTTTGAAAAGAATGTAAGAAGATTATATATTATTGGATATATATCTCTCACTCTTTCTCTCTCTCTCACACACACACATACTTATTTATATATATATATATATATATATATATATATACATATATATAATTTGTAATATTTTTTATTATTATATATAGGAAAATTAATAAAAGATTAACTTAAAGAAAGTATAGAATATTACAATGTGTTATGCCCACTTTTGGCATGAGTCCTAAACAGGCTCTATGGATTCATTTTACCAAGCCCATTATCGTTAAATAAGCTCCTTAACTACTAGCTGGGCCTTAAAGAAATGAAGCCCAAATAAATAAGAGGAATTTCACGGAGAATGATAAGGAAAAGCGAGCCCATCTAAGGATCGCATGAAGTGACATCAACAACCCCAAGGATCGCTGTTATAACAATAACGAGCCCTTTACAAAGGTCTTTATACATCACCTGACACGTATTTGAAGATTAATTATTATTTTGAAAACTTGTAGGCTAACTCTGTTAACGGTGCTACGTTTATCTAAAACGAGCCTCACTTGTCATGGAACACTTCGCTTATGTTTATATTTACATGGAGGCTCATAGCAAAGGCCCTTCTTGAGAGGTCGCATGAGTGTGAATAAAAGGGGCCGTAATGTATGCTCAGGTTCTAGGGGTCGCATGCGAGGCCTAAAATTGCCACAACGCGTGCTTATGCTTTTAGGGTCGCATATAAAGACTTCAGGTGCCCTCGTGCCTTCTCACGAGAGGAATTCGCCTCGTT
Source organism: Anethum foeniculum (assembly GCA_003724115.2). Taxonomy (NCBI): domain Eukaryota; kingdom Viridiplantae; phylum Streptophyta; class Magnoliopsida; order Apiales; family Apiaceae; genus Anethum; species Anethum foeniculum. Next base: position 9,213 of record PHNY01173071.1, on the reverse strand, counting down.
CAATGTGGCTTTACATGATCAATGCAGCCTAATAGGCTCAAACCATGATCAATGTGGGCTTTACATGAACAGTCTCTAAGGCTTTTAGGCCTGAACCTTGACGGATCGGACGAAACCCTAGCCCGGCTAGAGGTAACTTGTCCTCCAAGAACTACGTGTGGCTTGAACCCCTATAAATAGGGTACGTAAGCCTCTTGTTGAAAGTTGAGAAACAGTTTGTATTTGAGAGAATATATGTATTTTTCTCTAGCATTCTATCAATCAATTAACAAGATCAGTCAAAATATGCATCAATTTCCATCTCGTGTTCTTCGTGTTCCTAGTAAAATATTCATATTTTGCTCCGTAATTACAGCTAATTTCCAAAAAACTGTTATACGAAATTCTCCCTGTAACATAATGTATAGGTCATTCTTAACTATAACTGGCCCAAGTTGGGACCGTGATTTTTTATTACAATATAGAGGTTATAACTATATATATTATTATTATTATTATTATATAGAGGTTCTATATTATATTTATACTTACTATTATATAATAGACGAAACATTGAAAGTTTTGGTTTGGTTTTCGGGCATTTAATTTAATAATAACATAATTACATACCAATAACTAACCAATTATCCTTTTCAGCTAAAATGCCAATTGCCGTTTTCAACTACAACACATTATCTTTTTTTTGTTTTTTCCAAAAATATCACGTGCAAGTCTATTTAATAAAATAAGATAATAATATTGTAATTACTAATAACTAACCAATTTAATTTTTGAGTTAAAACACATTATCTTTTTAAATTTTTTTAACCAAATTTCCTTCTTTCTAAAAATAATATAGGCAATTCTATTTAGTAAAATAAGATAATAGTATTATAATTATCAATAACCAAACAGTAACCCTTTTCAACAATAACTAATTATCAATTCAAATCAATGATATAATACTCGAAATTTCACTTCAAATTGAATTAAAAAATCATAAAAGAAATCCATGCATCGCACGAATTCTAAGCTATCTACTTGTACATTATATAAAAGCCGAAAAATTGAAAGCTTTGGTTTAACGGTTTTACGTTTAAGGTCATTTATTTAATTTAATTTTATAATAAAATAATTATTACCAATAATTAACCAATTACCTTTTTTTTAACTAAAACATCAATTGACTTTTTCAACTACAACATATTACCTTTTTTATTTTTTCAGCTAAAATAATTTTTTCCCAAAAATATCACGTGCAAGTTATTTAATAAAATAAAATAATAATACTATTCATACTATTATATAAAACCCGTGATAAAATAAATTATTTTTTCTAATTTTAATCAAATATCTTTCCTTTACAAAAATAATAAAAGCAATTTTATTTAATAAAATAAGATAATAATATTAACCAACCAATTACCTTTTTCAAAGTAAAACTCATTATCAATTCAAATCAATGATATAATACTAAAAATTTCAATTCAAATTGAATTAAAAAATTATATAATATTAAAGAAATACGTGCATCGCACGGGTTTAAACTAGTATATCTATTTATTCTATATTATAATAGACGAAACATTAAAAATTTGGTACTCGGTCGGTACGGTACTTGTTGAAATTACTTAACTACCCTTACTTAATAATTTCATTATTTTTATTGAATTGCTCTTGCTTAATTATTTTTAGGACCTATTTATTTTAAATTTATATTATTTGTAATTAGCATATAAAGCAATTACATTATTCAACTAAAACACGTTTCCTTTTTTATTTTTTCCAATTTAATAAAATAAAATAAATATTATAATTACTAATCACTAACCAATTTACTTTTTCAACTAAAACACTTTAATTTTTCAATTTTAAATAATAAATTTACTGCTTTTCCAAAATAACACGAGTAATTCTATTTAATTTCATTTTAAAAAATTTTAAAAATTGTATAATATTAAAAAAACCGTGCATTGCACGGGATATAAGAATTATTATATAAACCAATTACCATATTTAACTAAAACACGTTTCATTTTTTAACTTTCCCAACTAATATACCTCATTTTCTAATAATATCACAGACAATTTTATTTAATAAAATAAATGAAAAACACGTTACCTTTTAAATTAAAAATATATTACCTATTATAAACACCAATGAATGTTCATTATACAATATTTTTCAATCATTACTACACATCCAGAAATACTATATACCTAAAAATATCAATTATATTATATCTTACGATCATAATATCGTCTCTTTTAAATAAAACATGTTACCTTTTAAATTGAATTATAATATCAATTATAAGCACAACTAAATATACTATATCTTAACATAAATTAAAATACTAAAATACAAATCATAAAATAGGGAATATTAAAAGTAATTTGTGTATCACTAGAGATTTAACTATTGTATTTAAGTCAAAATATTGAAACTTCTAATTTTTAATTTTTGATTTTCAATCATTCTATTTAATAAAATAATAAATAGATAGTATCATAGTTAATTGTAATTAGTCAGTAATTCTTTTTAAGCATATATTTTCTAAATAAAATAATTTTTTGAACTTAATTTAACCTATTAAAAACAACACGTGCATTGCACGAGATATAAACTAGTACTATATTATAATAGACGAAACATTGAAAGTTTGGTAGTCGGTCGGTCGGCGAGTCCGGTACTTACTGAAATGACTTAATTACCCTTAGTTAATTATTCATGTTAATTTTATTTAATTGACCTTACTTAATTATTTTAAAAACCTATTTATTTTAAATCTATTTAATCCTAATTAGTATATAAATCAATTACTTTTTTTCAACTAAATCCCGTTATATTTTTTATTTTTACAACTAAAACACCTCTTTTTTCCAAAAATTTCATGGACAGTTATATTTAATTAAATAAAATAAAATATTAAAATTACTAAAAACTAACCAATTAACTTTTCAACTAAAACACATTTTTTTCTATTTTAAATAGCAATATTGCTACTTTTTTTGAAATAAGACAGGTGATTCTATTTAATTTCAGTTTAATTATAAAAATTAAAAAATTATGTAATATTAAAAAAAATTCGTGCATCGCACGGGATATAAGCTAGTATATATTATAATAGACGAAATATTAAAACTTTTGATTTGAATAGTTTCGGTTTTCGGTCCTTTTCTAAATTAATAAATAATATAAATAATGGTAACTAGACTATTGTCTTTTCTAATTGAAACATGTTACCTTTTAATTAAGACATATTAACTTTTATAAACGCCTAAAAATACCTACCGATTACACTATATCTTTCAATCATTAATATTGATACCTAAAAATACTGATTACACTATATCTTTCAATCATTAATATTGATATAAATAATAGTAATTAGGCGAGTCCCTTTTCTAATTAAAATACGTTACCTTTTAATTTAGAAATATTGTCGTTTATAAACACCTAAAAATTTCATTATATCTTCCAAAAATATTATCTTTTCTAAATAATTAAAATAAGAGTTTTTATTAATTATAATTATTTTATTTTATTAAATAGAATTGCTCCTTGATATTATTGGAAATAGATGTGTTTTAGTTGGAAAAAATAATATTTTTTAGTTGAAAAAAGTAATTAGTTTATATATACTAATTCGTATTGAAATAGGTTTAAAATAAATAGGTCCTAAAAATAATTAAGGTCAATCAAGTAAAAATAACATGAAAAATTAAATAAGCGTAATTAAATAATTTCAGCCTCAGCCAACTCAGTCGAATTCCTATGGCCTCGGCCAGGTCGGGACTAGGATTACCCCTTAAGCACTTCAAACTAGCTTCAATCAGTGTTCCTTCATGATCTCGAGCAACAAACACGTAGCTGTAACAGTTTGATTCCTTGAAAATGGCAGTGTCTAAATTAATCTTAACAGTATTAATAGAGGGTAAGTTCCTGTGTTCATCGTCGTCTTCAGGAGACATATATCTTATAAAATGGTCGAAGGTTCAATCTTGAATACTTCTCAATTGGTTAAGCACCGAATACGCGGATTCTAGCACTTCGGAAGCATCCAAACTCCGTTGGTTCCAAATAAGATCATTCCTACTTTTCCACAGCATCCAGCAAACCGTTGGTTCCAAATAAGATCATTCCTACTTTTCCACAGCATCCAGCAAACCATAACTATGACAATGATCTTGCCTGTGCAATGTTGCTGAAAATACAAGCTGAAGCCAATCTGAAAACACGTTATAATCACCAGTTACATGTAAAAGAGTAAACCTTTCCCAAGTAGAGACAACATGAGCACACTGCACCAAAATATGTAAACGTGTTTCAGGATGTTCATTACACACTGAATAAAGAGTACTAACTTGAACTCTTCTTGTGATGAGCATGTCTTTGGTGGGTAAGCAATTCGAACAAGCCTGCCATAGAAAATTTTTGACTTTAGGAGGGATTTTTAAGTTCCAAAGCTTTCGCCAAAACCCTGAGTTCACTGTTGTGCTATTATCATTATTTTTCTTCTGAATAAGCAAATATGCACTCTTGACTAAAAAATCGCCCAACTTATCATGCCTCCAATACCAAGAGTCATTCACCTCTTTGTTCAAAAAAGTGGAGAGGATGATATTTGCATCTCTACTATCAAAAATATCCTTCACTAAATCAGTATCCCAACTGTTACTATCCCGCTTATCAGAGAGGAAATTTTTTGACCACGAATAGCTTCACAGTTCGTAAGCACGTAAGGCTCATTCTGCTATGGGAGCCAAGGGTCATTCTCAATATAAATATATTGGCCATTGCTAACCCTGCACCCAATACCTTTTTAATGACAGATTGAGATTCAAGAACACTCCTACATATGTAACTTGGATTGTTACCTATCTTTGCACTGAGGAAAGTTTATTGAGGATAATATCGAGCCTTGATAATCTTACTCACCAACTTTTCTGGATACTTTATCAGACGCCAACCCTGATTACCAAGAAGAGCTATATTACAGTCTCGTACACTTTTAAACCCCATAACTCCTCGAGATTTTCTTTTGCACATATTGCTCCAACTTTGCCAATGTATACTTTTGTCTTTATCTGAACTATTCTTCCGTCAAAACTTACACATTAATCTTTCTAGTTGCTAACATAAATTCACTGGCATAAGAAACACGCTCATGGTGTAGTTTGGTAATGATTGAGTGACAGTCTTCACTAGAATTTCTTTCCTCCTTTTGAAAGTGTCTTTTTGTCACACCCCTAAATACGGTCTTGCAATCTTTCTTTAAGGAAACCAAAAATCACTGATTTATTTCTGCCAATGGTATTAAGCAGTCCTAAATATTGACTATGATCATTAGCTTATCTAAAACAGAGCTTTTGACAAAGTTCTTTCTTTAGATAATTTCGGGAATTGTTACCGAAGAAGAATGATGATTTTTCAACATTAAGTTTTTGACCTGAAGCTTACTCAAAAATCTTCAGAAGCTGCATCACATTGTCAAAACTTTTCGTATTGGCTTTGAAGAAAATATAAGAGTCGTCCACAAAGAACATGTGTGTTATATTTGAGCAGTCCTAGCTACTTTAATCCCTATAATGAGCTTTCGATTCTCAAAATCAATTAGCAAAACAGTTAGCCCTTCTATGCACACTATAAACAAATAGGAAGACAAGGGGTCTCCCTGTCTAAAACCCTCTCTGAAATAATAGAACCAAAATTCATACCAACATGAGAAACTTTATAACTCACAGACGATATGTAGCTCATAAACAATTGAATTAATCTATGATCGAACTTTATCTTCATCAAAATAGCTTCCAAGTAATTCTATTCGACACGGTTGTAAGCTTTAGACATGTCTAACTTAAGAGCCATCCAACAATATTTTCCTCTCTTCTTCCTTTTAATGTAATGCATCACTTCGAAAGCAACCATTATATTATCTATTATTAATCTTCTGGGAACAAAAGCAGATTGAGATTCAAAAATAATTGAATCAATGATCACTTTTAACCTATTTGCCAAAACTTTGGATATGATTTTATAAAGCACGTTGCATAGAGATATAGGTCTAATATCAGTCATGTGCAGAGGATTTGGTTTCTTAAGAATCAAAGTGATGTTCGTACCTTTCAACTGATCATCAATCTTTCCAGTTTGAAAAATCGTTGTACTACTTCAACCACTTCAGCTCTCACTATATTCCAGCATTTCTGATAGAATCCTGGGGTCATGCAATCTGGTCTTGGCGATTTATCTGGATGCATATTAAAAAGAGCATCCTTGATCTTTTTTTCCTGAACCTCGGCCAGGATCGCTGCATTTTGATCTGTTGTAACTCTGCACGTTATACAATCTGTCACAGGATCCTAATCTGTGTTTGAGGATGTGAATAATTTCTAAAATTACTCCTCCACTGTTTGCTCCAAACCAGCACCCCATTCCACTTTATTACCTTGGATGTCCTGTAAAGAACTGATTTTATTCATTTTCTTCAATTCTTCATAACTGCATGGAAAAATTTATTATTTTTGTCACCCTCAAGGAGCCATAATTGTTTCGATCTTTGACGCCAAAACACTTCCTGTTGAGCGTAAGTTTTAGTCAATTTCTTTTTCTCTTCCAGAGTTACCTCCAATGACTGAGAATCTCTCTTTCCTTTCAAGGCCTTCAAAATCTTTTTGCTACGATTAATACCCTCCTTAAAGTTACCAGTAATCTCATTACCCCAATCGGACAAAATTTCAGCACACATAGATAATTTGTCATACAATGAACCGGTATTATTACTCCAAATATATTCGACAAGATGGTAGCACATAGGCTCTCTGAGCCAAACATTCTCAAACCTGAACACTTTCGAACGTATGAACGTGATGCTAGCTAAAGGTTCCAGTAATAAGAACAATATTAGAACGTGGTACCAGTAATTGAAGTTTTTAGGTTGTATAATAAGAACAATAGGTTTCATCATACTAAAACCTCCGACATCACACATATATTTTTGCAAGATTAATATCAAAATTCTCCCGCAACTCTTTATCAGAGTATTTGTTAATATATTCTATCAATAATTTGAATATTAGATCTTATTTTCCTTTCTTATATCTAATGACATTAATGTCAGATATGTCAATGAGTTTTGAATATTAAATTTATATTTTTAATTCAAAAATTATGAATATTAGATGTTAACATATTTTTTTGAAAAGGCATCTATATATTATAAATTGCTGAATAACGCATTTCTAAGGTTTCATATCTGATATGGATAAAAAGTAAATAAAATAAAGTCCTAAAGACATAATTAATGTTGCATTAATTATGTAGGGAAGTTTATATTTAAGGCCCATTCACAAGCGTGAACAGTGTTGGTCATGTCATAGGCCC
>PHNY01173026.1:2493-13614 GCA_003724115.2 Anethum foeniculum | reverse complement strand
GAGTAAGGTCTCGTGAGGGCCTATAGTGAATGTACCCACAAAATCCTTGTAGCCTCGGCTCCTCCACAATCTCCATTCTTGCATTACTCGCACTATAAACCACTAAATATGATGGAGAATTATATCATTGCCTCAACTAGCAACTCTGCATAAAACAAACGAAAATACATCAAAAGACACAACATACTTGAGTACAAGACACCAATTTAAGCCAATATAGAGTGTTCCAAGTAGATGTAAAATCCACTTATCACATGCTTCACATATTTTAATTTTGATCCTAATTTCACTATGAGGGCTAATTAATCACCTTATCTTCTTTGTAAATAACAACCACACAAGATAGAATTAGATAAAAAAAATTATAAATTACCCAAATTTATCACAACAACATATAATAAAAATTATGGTTCGATATTAACCTAAATATATTATATAATTAAGTCAATAAATTATATACACAAATAACTAATAATCGAAATCTAGGGTTTATGTGAACTTAATAAAAATTGGGGTATATACATAAAATATATCTAACATAAGTATTCTTAGAAGATCGATAATAATCGTATAAATACCTGTGTAAAATGGAACGGAGATGAAAGTAAAAATAAGTAAGGATGATACATGCGTTGCGTTGTTAGATGAGTGAGGCTATGGATCAATAAGAGAGACGATGATGTGAGAGTAAGAATGGTATGGTATGTCTAAAATGTAAATTTGAAAGTTTTTAATTAATTTTTTTTAAAAACCGTACATGTGCAATAATTGTAAGAAAACTGTATTTTTACAATTATTATAATTTACCAACTAAGTCATCTCATTTTTTAAAAATATCATGGACAATTCTATTAAATAAAATAAAATATTATAATTACTAATAACTAATATTTTTATTATAATTAGTATATTAATCAATTACCTTTTTCAACTAAAACACGTTACATTTCTTATTTGTTTTCCAACTAAAACATCTACTTTTCCAAAAATATTACGACAATAATTTAATAAATTAAAATAAATATTACAATTACTAATAACTAATTAATTAAATTTTCCAATTAAAATAGTTCACCTTTTTATGTTTATTTTACAAATTTCTTGTTTTTCCAAAATAGCACACGCATTTCTATTTAATTTATATTTAAACTAAATTTAAAAACAATATCATATTAGAGAAATACGTACATTGGAATTATAAGCTAGTATTTTTTAAAGTTGACATTAGTTATAAGCTAATACTCCCTCCGTCCCATCCAATATTTTACATTGGGGACCGGGGCTCGACACGTATTTTAATGTTCCTATAATGTATAGTTCATTAAATTATTTTAATTTTTTTTCCTTCTAAATAAAAATAGAATGTTTGAATTTTTATTAAAATAGAAAATTTGAAAAATAAATTATGAAACTATACTTTATAATTGCCAAGCATAATAAAAACAGTAAAAAAATGAGTGGGATAGAAGGAGTATTTTTTAAAATTGGAACGGTAGCAGGCTTCACCAGCATAAATGCTTCCCGCTCGAATAATAAAGTTATATATTAAATAAAGTAAGTTCTGCTATAAATAATTTAGTGATTGCTATGTAGACGATAATGAATAAAATCAAACATAATTCTGAAAGAATAAAGTTAAATACAAATAAAATAATAGAACATTCAAACACAAATTGAAAAAAAGCTAAAAATAACTGTGCAGAACTACAGAAGAGAGACCTCCACTTACAACGCTTATTGTATGGATAACAACAGCTGACATATGACAACTAACCCAAATGAAGTTTGTAGAAATGAGTCTATATGTAACAACCGCGAATATTGTAAATACGTACCCTAAATATTTTAAGATATTATTATTATTATTTTCCTTCTTCCGCGTGATTTTGTGTGGCTTATGTGTCTTATTTATAATCTCTGGGAATATTTTATTATTGCCAAGTATATTGCTTTTGGCTATCTGAAAAATTGAGGGAACTATATTATAATTATTATAGATTTGATTAGTTCCGATTATTATTTAATTTCTATTCTTATTGTTACATTATTAAATTCGGTAAAACAAAATTAATTCTTTTAAAATTTAAAAGAGTTTGTATTATTAATATTATTAATTATTTATTTATTAATTAAAAATGTGATTTTTTATGAAAATATGTCTAAAATACTGATTCAAATCCAACTCAAAAAGGGATTTGTAGAAAGATATTTATGCTTAGATTTTTTTAGAATACTCTACATAGTACATATTTTATAGAAGATATTTTTAGGAATAGATATTTTAGAGATAGAGTTCTAGATTAAGATATTTTTTTACTTGATATTTATGAAGATGATTCTAGAGTTAGATTTATTAGAAAAATATAAGAGACTCTAATTAATTTTCTTTAATGATAAATTTTAACCTCTATCATAATTCACACAAACTAGTTACCATCAATCAAGTTGGGAAAGAAAAAAAAAAGGAGGATTTGAAGATTGTAAAGCTTGATTTTGGGATTTACTAAAGAATTCTAGCCAAGAAAATTTATCTACTTCCTAAAAAAGGGTAATTATCTCAACTCTATCCTATTTTAGAAACTCTTTATTGAAATTTAAGAGTTATTAATTTTGAAATTGGAGAGATTAAATGGTAATGGTGATATTAGGGTAAGATTTTGTAGATATTGAATTATGTATGTACGTATATAAATTTTTAGTATCAAATAAATTGTAATTAGGGCTAAATTACTTGGGCTTCAGTTTGGGCTTAGACTTATTATTGTAAACAAGCATTAGCAGCAGTGATACGAGTAAAAGAAATTAGTTTTTTGGCTTGTTGTGTTGAACTGGTGATCGGGGGTTTTGGGGAAGACCACCACCGGCTGCGGCGGTGGTGGCGGTTGGTTGTTTTGGTCGGAGTAAAGAAAGATTAAAAGGGGTTGATTGTGTTTAATTTGTGTAACTGTTTGTGTGCGTGCGTTGGTTGTGTGTGTGTGTGTTTGATAGGAACAAAAAGGAGAAGGAGATGAGGGTTTGTGATGGTGTTTGTGCGATGGGTGCCTGCGTGTATTGTGTGTGTTGTGGCGGAGAAAGGCAGAGCCACTACCACAGTGGTGGTGGTGGCGATGGTGGTGTTGTAGCTGGGAGAGAGAGAGGTGAACGGGGGAGTATTTTACTATTTTATTATTGTAAATAGAACTTTGAGATTTTATATTTAGAAAACGGTGATGAATTTGAACTTGAAAATTTGAGAATAAATTGTTAAAACGAGAAGATATTTAATTAGTTGATTAGATAATTAATTGAACTTGAAGATTATAATTTTAAAAATTAGTAAAAGAAAATAAAAAAGGGGATTTTGAATTATTTTATAAAATAGTGATAAGTTAGATTTTGAAAAGAATAATTTTATACAACTTGAGGATTTTACAAGGAATCATATGATAATTTTTAGAGAAAGTTTTGAGAAGCTGAAATGTAATAATGAATTATCAACTTAAAATAACATGCAAAGATTTATTAAATTATTTTTGGGAGTTTGGAAATTAGGATTAATTATATTAGAATATGAGAATAGAAGAAAATTTGGGGATTTGGCTAATAAATCAAGAAGGAAATATATCAATTTTTGTGATGATCAAGAATTAAAATATTAATCATATGAAATAAATATTAAATTTTTAAAAAGCCTAATAATAGAGAATTCGAGGAATTATTAAAAATGGTTGTAGTGCGTAAAATTCAAGGAAATTATTTTATTTGACTTGGAAATTTATTAGAGATTTATGGGTGATTTTTATTAGAGTTAAAGGATAATAGAGATCATTTTATAGATTTATTTAAAAATTATATTATTTGATTAATATTTTAAGAAAGCAATTAGTGTTTTATTTACTTAAAACACTTCCCAAACTCAAATTTTTACGTATAACATATGATTGCGATCATGAGAAAAAGATCTAGTTTTTAAAATTAATTTAAGGATGTAATGCCCCTCGAATTTTAAATTTATAATTAAACTAGATATTTAAATATTAATAATTTTATTAAATATTGCTAATTAGCATGTTGTATTTAATGGATTGGATTCTATTGAGTTCATATAATTGAATTATTGTTATATGTTGGTTATAGAACCATCAAAAGGGAAGAGACTGTTGTAGCTAAGACATGTAAGAGTATTTGCATTGCGTAGCATAAGGTCGGACCGAGACAAGTTTACTATTTCTCATTCACCTCTGAAGGAGGTTTTATTGTGAATATTTCTATTAGTATTTTCTCTCAAGAAATATTTATTTTTTATATAAAAAAAATATTTATTTTCTGAGTTTTTAAAAGCATTTACCGTTTTTGAAAAGATATTTATTTTCTGAAAATTCCTTTGTTCGGATACCCTATCTTTTAAAAAAAATTCAGTCATACTCATTGTTCGAGATGACTCCTTTTAACTTCTTTCAGTTAAGGTTTGACTCTTTCTTTCGGGTCAACCACTTTCATTTCTTATCGGTTACATCTATTGTTCAGGTGTAACCACCTTATTGAAATCAAGAACTGATTCATTGTTTGGATCAGAAATTATTAGGAAGTATATTACTCGTAGTAATTGGTTCTACTCGAAACTACTCAGAATGTTTATCAGTCTGTTGGATATCCTTTTGTTTTTGGGATAACCAAACAATTTTTATTGAACTCAACCATTCTCTTCGTTTGAGATGGTTACTTTTCTTTGCTTTCTAGGCGATGCATTCTTCGTATCATCTAAAATTATTTTCTTGTTTTCTGAATTAACCCATTTTCCGAGTTAATGTAGTTTATTTGAGAAGTGCTAGCTTTGTGCTAGACTTAACAAATAAATTTTCTGTGTCTAGTACTGTTCATTTAGGAACTACTCGGGAATTCATACTCTAAATTGGTCAACATGGTCCAGAAATGTTGACCATGATTAATATGGTTCGGGAACGTTGACCATGGTTAGTATGGTCCGGAAACGTTGACCATATTTAATCTGGTCCGTGATGGTCAACCATGATTTGTGATAATGTGTTATATCTATTTTGACGGATAATGTAATGTGACATTTGGTTATGTGGGAGCCAGGGTTGTGTGATAACCCATTTATGATTAATTGCTAGCAAAATTTGAAATGTAAGGTGGGACTTGCCTGAAGGCACTCATCACGCTACATGTGAGTCCTGCAGGAGTCGATACTTGTGACATGGTAGTTGATCGAGCCATGGGGTATCGAAAGGTGGACGACCAGTATACTCTTGTGTCATGTTGTTTAAAATTGTGTTTGAGATTGCCCATGTTCTCAAATTTGAGATGTTTAAATTATCATTCTGTCTTTTAATGTTGAAAAGCTTTCTTTGTTATCTTATTATTTCCTGTTTTTTGAGGATTGGTTAAATAGTGAATTTGCTGAGCATTCAATTGCTCACTCTTGCTTTATAAATGTTTTTAACAGTTAAATACAGAAAGTGATGAGCATGCTAGGATAAGGCTTTAGGTAAAGGGAAGGCCCATAGCCACATGGAAGTATGTAGATTCTTGTTGTTAAATATATGCCTCAGAGTCTGGCTAGTGCTATCCTTTGGATTATAGTGATGTGCATGTACGAGTAGACAATATGGTGTGTAGAAGGTTCATAGCGACGTGGAAAAGATCGAGACCAGAGTTCCTTGGATCTGTGGAATGAGGTGTGCCAAGATATTGTGAAGACATTGTATTCTATTCATTTTTGTAAAGATATTACATGTATTTGTATATTGTCAGGTGTGGCGGCCCGAATTTGTGAAAAGGCGGGTTTGGGGGCGTCACAGATGTGGTATCAGAGCAATAATTATATTCTTAGAAAACGAACCACTAGGAATATAATGCGACGGGAGAGGTATGATTATTAGTGTACGTATAAAATTATGTATATAGCTATTATAAGTGACATCCTTCTAGGGATATAACGGGAGACTATGGGTGAATTGTCCCTTAACCTTTTATTAATATATATGTATGTTGTAGTGACCCTATCACGATACCATTATTCTACTATTTTAGATGTCATACTTCGGTGTAATCATTATAGATTCCCTACTCCTTACCCGGCAGACTACACAAACTGCGGACCGTACTTTGAGAGTGGCCATTCCGAGGAGAATGTGATAATAGAAAGATAGGTTCTAGGTCTACTCACTAAGACTATTTAGTTTTTATCAGCATTAAGATTAGATAGCAAGCGATCGATTTTGCGTTACGTTGTAAACGTCGTCGGTAACTGATTCAGAGTCAGACGAGCACGAGGTACGCGCGCTAGAGATGGATACAAAGGGAGCTGCAACTATTTGTGTCACAATCAAGGCAAAAAAACTATTGAGGGATTTCATGAACGTGATGTCTGCACTATGATGTCCTTCTAATCATACTTTCTATTTTAGAGATTTTTAATCCTTACATATTGCGAAGAATTGCTAGCGTATCTGAAGTTTTACATTTCGCTATGAAAGCAATATCCTTCACAACTATTGTGACGATTCTTATCATCTAAACCGCCTAGACCTTTTCTTTGCTCTTTGAAAAATAAACCTATTGATTAGAGGATTAACTTATTTAGAGTATGAACCCTTCTTGTATCCCTTCTTAACCTTTGATATCCCTTATTATAACTGAGATGAACAACCCAATCCATATAGGGGATAAAGACTATTTGTCTGTGAGACAGAGATCTGGTGGGACGCCACCGATTGGTCTGTTATGTGTCATTAGAGTACTAAAGGCTGGCCACCTTGTGTACTTTGATGATTGTCCTAATGATAACGTATCAGATGTTCACTGATCATATTGATCTCTCAGTTTAACCCTTTCACAAAAGACCCTGATTAACAAAATCTTACCCACGTCATTATTCGGATTTAATCGTATTCCTATAAGGACTAGTGCTTAAGAATAGCATATTGGGGTGATAAAATTGTAGAGTAATGGTACTTTCCTATTCAATAAAAAGTTCAAGAAACCAATTTTGCGCATGGATCGTTAATTAAAGATATACCATCACACTAGTTCGTCATTCGTATCTTCTGAGCACATTCGTAATATTACATAGCTAGTGTTGAGTTTCTAAGAATTCCATTTGGAAAATAGAGGAACCATTGAATTAGGTTCTTTCAAAGTAAGAAATGAAGTGAAGTTGGATGCATATAAGATGTATTGGCGATTGATGAAAATTGATTGTTTCACATTGGGAAATGATAGAATATATCACTTATCTTTCGTTCAGTTAAAGGATTTAAGATTTGATGTTAAAGAAATATGATTGGATTTTTACATCTTTTGGAGTTCAAAAGAAAAGATTATGCAAATAAGATTAGACCAACTTTTCCCAACCTATACAGAAGATTAGCCGTGTTATGAATGTTATTACCTATTTGGTTGGTAAATCTCTACATGCTATCAGTGTTGAGATGAAAATACAATGTTAAGGTTTTATTTTTGGAATTAAATATTAGACAGTATGAATATAAAAGACATATGGAGATATATATATATATCGAACCTGTTGAGGAATTGTACTAGCTTATACATATCCGCACACCTACTTGTACCTTATGTATAATCTTGTTGCGATACTTCTCTATGAATTTACCATATTTAAAGATTTTATAACCTTGAATATGACAATTGTTTCACTTAATTATATCTACCCTAACCTATTTGATCCTTATAACCCAGACTCTTGTTACAAATGTTTAAAGAGATATCATCGAAGTGAAAAATTTGAATGATCACTCAAGATAAACCTGAAGGAGACCAAAGTGAAGACTTTATGGATCAGAATACCAGAACCAGAACCAAATCCTAAACCAAAACCAAATCAAGGGTGATTTCATGAGTTTGTCTCATGAATTTCTTTAGACATGAAAAATCTTTTGAGAATAAGTTTATCTTATACTTAAGAAACGCGATCTACTTCATCTCTACTAAATAGCAAAAGTTTATGGAGTGTAAAGGATCAGCTATACTAAGGAAATAAGAGCAAGAATGAAGAACATTATGGGATTATTTGTGATTAAGATAAGAATAGAACTATGCTGAAGAATGGAGCATAAATGAGAACTATCGAAGGTATGATATAAATAGCTTGAGCTAGATTGAAAGATTTGTTTATCAGGTAATATTTTAGTATTCAAAGAAATCATTTGAGGATTGAGTTCCTTAGAACTGAAGTAGAAAAGCGAATGATAGTTATAGTATTGGAAGACAAGTGGCAATAATTTTAGTATTCGAAGTCAAGAGGATTGAACTCTCTAGAAATGCTTTAGCATGCTAATAACCACCTATATGGAGCGAAGTACTTTACAAGGATTAAAACTGTAGGTTTAAACTCGCTAATTTAGAAGATACCCATTTGGTTTAGAAAACTATAATAAAGGTAGTTGGGCAAGAATTATATTTCAAGGCTAATTAGTAAAAGATGTAAAATTCAAACTATGAGAAAGAAGCCGTTTGACTCAAAGGAAAGAAGAATTTGAGGAGGACCGAACCATATTAGTAGTATAACTAAGTCAGAGAAGACCACCTTGGATAATGAGGTATGTAGAAGGAAACACCCAAGATATATATCTCAAAGGTTAAGTAAATACTTCAAATATGGACAAAGGATTACCTCTAATGTTTTTTTTAAAAGAACCTAAAGTCTAGCGACCCATAAGAAGCTCATCGGGTTCAATATCAACCTCTTCAGCTCTACTGTGAGGTGAGACCTGAAACCAACCAACACCAAATGATCATACTAATGGTAATTATTGAAACTAGAGTAATATATGTCATCTAACCAACATAGAGAATGGATCACTTGCTTTAAATGAGGAAGACATGAGAATATCAATAACCCTCAAGGGAAACCCAATTAAAAGATTCATCATATTTCCAGGAGACAAGAGGAGTGCACGCACTATAAATATGATTATAAGATATGCTATCAAGGATGATAAGGTCATCGTAAGTAAAGTTCTTTAAACCTTGCGAAGGCATGCACAATGATTGAAATAGGAGCTTGTAGATCTTTTATGTCAATGATTCCCACAAGTAAGTTGGATATTGAATGTTTGTACTCCAAAGAGCATATAGTCAAAAAGGTTAGATAATCAAGAGATAATACATGTTGATAAGATATGTTCAGATTATCATATCCAAACTTAAGGTTAACAAATTTGACTATATCTTATTCCTTTTAAGATAGAAGAGGTAGACATGGATTGGAAATGGTTTGATTACCAATATATATATATTGAACGCGTAGATCTATGGTTGTTGGATTTGTGGACTATTAGTGTGAGAAGATAAGAAAGTAATAAGTTGTAACAAGGAATAAGCGAAGAAGTTTTACCAGTAATTCAAGCCAAAAAGATCCATACATTAAAGATAGTAAGCCTAGTTGGTCCAAGACATTTAGAAAGTTAAGAGATTTCACTTTAATAAAAAAAATGTTTCATAAGGAACTACCAGGATTATCACCCGATAGAAAGGGTAGAGTTGTTAAAGAAATGTTAACTGGCACTATAATTTTATTTTGAGCATCGTATTGAATTACTTCAATGGAAATGAAATGACTAGTTGTGCGGCTACAAGAGTTACTCGATAAGAGTATGAGAGATTCAATATGTCCCAATGCGCCTATGTAAGGATTATTGGCATGTAATAAAAGGATAGTTGAGAATAGATATCTTTTACCCAAGAATGACAATTTAAGTAAGAGACAACCATTTTTTGAAGATTCACTAGAGAAAAGGATATCACCGATTAACATAAGATGTTCCACGGGAGGCCTTATAGGTTATATATGGACATTACGAATACTTAGTGGTTACTTATTTAGTCAACTAATGTATCAAACATTTTCTTGGATTTGCTAAATTGAGTTCAGGAGAAATAGATGGATAAGTTGTGATTAAGATATATGATGGCCTACAATTATATTCGTGGACTTGGTACTTAAGGGTCCAACTCTAAAAGTACAATATTTGAACTACTACGCAAGGAAGGGCGGTAAACAAAACTTTTAAAATATGTGACTCGATTGAGAAAGCTCAAATTTCAGGACATATGGGTTGCGGTGAAGGAGTCTCAATAGCTCTTGATAAGATTGAAGCAGTGCAATATTTGAGAAGAGTTAAGAGGATAATGTAGTTGGGAGTTTCATTAGATTACTGTGATATCGCAAAAAGGTATGTGAATGATTTGTTTTCGAGATTATATACCACTAAAAAAAACAAGGAAAAGTGAGAAGTTGAAATTGATAACTACATGTGAAGTAAGTTAAAAGGAATTAAAGAAGAGGTTTATATCAGTTAAATTGTTTAAAATACTCAAGGATACCTAAAGCCTTATAATATTTAGAGATGAATTATAGAAAGTACTAAGTTGTAAGTATCGATGAAGTATATTGAATGAGTTGCTTATACTTCGAGACTATTGAAAGAGTATGAATAAGATATCCAATATAGGATGTTGATTTGATTACAAGAGTGTTTGGACTTCTGATGTAGAGAAATCAACTATATAGTGACAAGGTTGAGATTTACAAGAAAGTCAAGATTCGATTTTACACAAATGGAAAAATAATTCGAAATGAATGTGCAACCTAAATAACTTGAGAAATAGAAGATACTAAGAAAAAGTAATGGAAGAAAGAATGACTGAAGTGACATGAAAGGAGTTTTTGAGTAAGAAGGACGATAAGGAATATAAATAATTGTTTATAGAATCTAGATGTTTGTCGCTACAGGATTAAATGAAAAAGTTTTAATTGCAACACACAATTCGAGATATTTTATTATGAAGTAAGAATAGTACTAGTATATTGAGGGAAATTACTGGTAGCCTAAAGTTAAAAGAGAAATTGTGAACTTGACAATTAATGTTTAACATGTCAGTGAATGAAAGCTAGCCCGAGGCTATTACAACCATTAGAGATTTAGAGTGAAAATGGGAAGCTCTCAAGACAGATTTTATAAGTGGATTACCGTGGACTAGAGCGAATTATGATATGATATAAGATACCATTGACAGACTCACCAAGTTACAAAATTTTCAATCACCAGTGTTGTAAAGGTAATGGTTTGGTGAATATATCTGCTAGTTGTCGGTCTA
>PHNY01173011.1:0-20408 GCA_003724115.2 Anethum foeniculum | reverse complement strand
GCTAAAATACTCTAAGCTCATTATTAAAACTGAGCAATCTGAATAACCTATCTACATGATCATCAAGACAAGTACATTGGGAAAACAAACACTACATCCTAGTGACAAGAATCACCAGGCTACTACGTGACAAAGTCACAACTGAGTAGGTTTGTTGCATGTTATGTTCAGACATGCCTTGAGCCCAACAGAAATGATCGCTTGAATCCAGTTTCTCCATCTTGTTCCAAACCTTTGTGCTTCTAGAACTTGTTGTAAGAAGTCCCATCTAACGGAGTCAAAAGCTTTTTTGAAATCCACTTTGAAAATTACTCCCTAGATTGATTCATTTTGTATACTGTGAGTGACTTCATTTGTAATGTAGATGCAGTATGTGATTTGTCTTCCCTTTACAAAAGCGAACCGTACCTCCGCCACTAAAGAGTGTAGAGCAGGCTTCAGTCTGGTTGCTAGTGGTTTAAGTAAGATTTTCAAGGTACAGTTGATAAGGCTAATCGGGCGGAAGTCCTGGACTTGACTAGGGTTGTTGATCTTTGGTATAAGAGCAATGAAAGATGAATTGATTCCCGTAGGGAGTAGCCCTTCTTCATAAAATATCCTATGATATTTGATTATGTCTTCTTGCAGTAATTCCTAAAATTTTCTAATGTAAAAATCATTGAAACAATGCGGGTTCGGTGACTTACTGGGTCAATACTGAGGAGAGCCTCTATAATTTCATACTGTTGAATCTAGTTTCCAATTCCCCTGCCACTAGTGAGTTTATTCTTTTGACTTCTAAACCTTCAATCCTGAAGCACATATGAGTGTTTGCTCTTTTAAATCTTCCTTGAAAGTGTTCGACAAAAATCTCTTTTAAGTGTTCAGGGTTTGTTATCCATTCCCCTTTGTACCTCACTCTCGGGATGTTATTTTTCCACCTTCTTTTCACCGTTGAGTGAAAGTATCTTGTGTTTCGATCACCTTCTTTTAACCACTGAATTCTGGATTTTTGCCATTGATTCATGTTCTTCATACTTTTCTTTGAAATTTTCCTGGATCTTGTTTGAAACTGCGATATCACCTTGTTCATCAACTTTAACTATATCCTGTTTCAACTCCTTGATTTGTTATTCACAGAGACCATTTTCCTTTCTATTACATTGTTGAATTCTCGTTCTAATCTTTTTCAGTTTTTGTTGAATTGAAAGATCTCCCAATTTGAGTTCATCTAATTTTTTTAGAATCATATTTTTGCATTTCTCATTGTCGAACCATTTGTCAAAGATTTTCACTAGTTTTAGACCCCAATCAATACTTTTGAGAACAGTATCAGCGGTGTATGATCTGAATTCCTTCTAGAGGACCATCTTACCTTCCAGTCAATATTTTTAGCCCAGTGATCATTCACCATTATTCTATCTAATTTACAGCTTTTACCTGATGATGAGAACCAAGTAAAATCCTGACTGATGACCTTTATGTCCCCCATATTATTTTCTAGTATGAACTTTTGTAGTGGGCTGAGTCTCTCTTTCTATAAACACAATTTATAGATTCCAAGTCATTTAGGACACAATTGACATCTCCTGCAATACAAACAGGTTCCTAATTGTGATGCTCCATTATTTTATTCAATTCTTCCCGCAGTGTTAGTTTTCCTGCACTCTTTTGTGGAGCGTACACATTAATACCGAATTGTGCCTCGCTGTCCTCTACATTGTTGAGAATCCATTTTATCCAAATTCAATTGTGATTCACCCCTCCACTGTTAGTAGTCTGTTGTCCCATAACAGTGCTAGCCCCCCCCCCCTCCCGGGATAACCATCATGCTTCAGCTGTTATCCATTCATGTGCCCCATCCCCTATCGAGTCTTTGTATGCCTCTGTGAACACCACGCACTTTGCCTCTTGATTGAGGATAATCTCTGGCCTCTCCTTTGTTAACATATTTTTTAAAGTTCTTCTTGAGATCTTATTGTTCTTTCCCCTGATGTTCCACGTCAATAATGAAATGTTTTCAAGACAATTCATTTAGGTTGTGTTCACTTGGGGAGAATGGAATGGGGAATGAATGAAATGAAAAATTACAAATAAAATATATGGAGAAAGAGAGTATATATGAGAGCATGGTAAATAAAAATGAGGAGTAGACATTTTCTATGATGAAAATTGTATGGAAAATGATGAGGAAGGAGAATGGAGCATTCCTTCCAAAACACATGGGTTTGAAGTTTAGTTCAAATTATTTGAAAAGGAATGAAGGAAAGAATGAAAATTATAAATACTCCATCCAATCTCCCCAAAAAAGAGTACAAATTTCATTCCATTCTCCCCTCATTCCATTCCATCCAAGTGAACACAGCCTTAATGTTTGTCTTTCCTGATTGTTGCCCTCTAAATTCTTCCTGATTGTCTGCAATGTGTCTTCCTTGTTTTGAGTCATCATCTACCTCATAGATTGAGTTAACCTACTAGATTTTCTACTTCGGAAGCTTGGGAGGATTTGGGATGTTCCAATTTTTCTGTTACCTTTGGCTGTGATTAATGAAGAATTTCCTTGGTTACTGTTGCCTTCCTTTATTTTGATATCCTTAATGGTTTTCCACCGGGTATTATCCTTGCCTTTTGAGGTTTCTGCCTGGAGTTTCTTGTCTTCTTCCTTAGAGCAAAGTCGAAGAAGTTGGTGATTCTAAAAATCTTCCTAGGCCCGCCTCTGCTTCTGCCCAGTTTTAAATTATCCAACTTCTCTTGAATACTCGAGTTTAAGGTTGTGTCCTAGGGATTATCTCTTATTAAATCTAAAGCTAATGAATTACTCATATCTGAGTCATACAATTGGTTATCCGTTCTATTTGACTCCTCAGAAGTCTTCTCATTCGGATCTCTCCACCTCCAGTTTTCTCATCAGGGATTTGAAGATTTTCAATTGTGTTGTTGAGTGTAGATTGCCAGGCCTGTTG
Source organism: Anethum foeniculum (assembly GCA_003724115.2). Lineage (NCBI taxonomy): Eukaryota > Viridiplantae > Streptophyta > Magnoliopsida > Apiales > Apiaceae > Anethum > Anethum foeniculum. The sequence continues at coordinate 17,466 of PHNY01173011.1, read as the reverse complement.
TGGATCTTGATTAGTAAGATTATTTGGTAAAGCTAGGGAATCCTGAGATCCTTGGTTCCTCTCCTTATTTGTTTTTAAATAAACTAAATTGTTTATATCTGATTGGATATTAATAATCCAGCCCAGTCCCGCGGCCCATTACCAGCTGCGGGTCCCGCGGCCCATTACCAGCTGCGGGTCCCGCTTGACTGGGGAGCACAAGTCATGACTAAGGCTCACACGTGATGATGATAGCTAATGATTGTCAATGATGGACACAAATCCGAAAAACACAGACTGAAGCGGAGGATCAAGGCATGCGTCAGAATATTCTTGGCACACTTTCCCACAATTCTTACCTAGACACGTGTAAAGCATCCATGAGGGCAAGGTGTCCTCACGCCGGAGGCGCCACGGGGCTCAAACCCCCCTTAAGTGTTGTTTTGCAGACACCCACCCACCAGCAACTACACGACGAGCTCATACCACGACGAGCTCATACCAGTTGCGGCGTTGAAAGTACCAGATCGGGAAAGGGAGTTATCAATATCTATTTCCTCTCCAACTGTATTGATCTGTGTACAATTTTCCTCATTCTCTGGGTCCGTCAACCAATTTGGTTTACTCTGACTATCATCCTGTTTAACTGGTGTTTTGTTCTTGTTGCTATCAAAACAGAATCCAGTTTCTTCAAGTCTAACCCAATACACCTCCCATCTAACATTACCTTAAATGTTTCGTTTATTTCCACCACCTTAGGTGTACAGATGGCTTTCATTCTTTTTTGATACATGTTACACACTAAAGGAATTTTACTACTTGAAAGTAGTTTCCCCCAGTCTTTCATAATCATTTTTAGATTACTCTCATTCCATGCTGAGACCGGCAACCCTTCACAATGGATCCATGCCACACGGGGTTGGACAAGATCATTACGATTCCAGTTTTTAATTTCTTTGAACTAGTACATTAGGACTTTCCTATCTGTATTACGCATGTCTTCAATAGATTCAAAAGTAATGGAAAATTTCGTATGTGTAATACCTTTGATTGAGATTCCCTTTAGCCCACTCAATGCAATCTTTTCTTGTAAAGCATCTGCCCATTGATCGGAGTCTGTGATCCCTATTAGACTTCGAACTCCTTCCGAGAAGCTTTTATCTACCTGCAGATGGATTGTCCTATGTTTGGGTTGCTCCACCAGCTCCGCCTTTTAATCTAGTACTGATTCTCCGTTGTTCTTTTTGTTGAGAATAACGTTTTATTCTGCGTACCTCGTTTTACTCTTCTGTGTTGGATTTCCTTCGAGAGTTTTTTCCGCTCTTTCCACTCCCTCATCCACCATTTTCTTTGAATGTGTTAGCTTCAGATGGATTCTATGACCCAGAATTATATAGTAACTCATATATCAGTTCCTCTGCCTGCCTTCGAGTTTGCATCTTGATAAACCCAATCCTGTTCCCATTGACGTCTCTTTTCTTTGGAAGAACGACGTCTTTTATATCCCCTTTTTGTCCAAAGTAGTTCCATATTTCTTTGGCTGTTCCCTTTTGTGGAACATTCAACACGAAAACTGTTGGTACCTCTACTGAGCGTTCCTTGGTGTCCCTGTTCTTCACCGTCTCTGCATGTGTGTCCTTTCTTGATCTTTCTTTTCCATCCTCCTGCCGAGCATTCACGTATGTACCTCTGGTGTGTATTACCTTTGTTATTGCTCACTTGCCTTTATATTGCTAAAATACATTTTAATATTTTAATCACGTATGTTCCTTTCTTAATAGGAACATATTGCTATCTATTTTCTTTATTTTTGAACGTAAAATGTTGCTAACTCTATGTAGGCCAAGAATAATCATAAATATTCAAAAATAGATAAAAATACGTTCCTATTCTTTTAATGAAGTATTAAAAATAAAATGTTGACCAAATTATAAAATTTTATTTATTTATTTATTATAATTTTCCATAGATAATAGAAATTAATAGCCTACATTATAGGTATTAATTTTGTTTCTCAAACATAAATATTGACAACCATACCATACCCTAGCAGGTACCAAATTATTTCCTTTACATTCTATAAGAACATAATCCTGTTGTAATTGATAGAATTGTGTATATTCCGCCTGCTATAATTCGGTGTAAATATAATTACTTAGCACTTTTAAATTACTACATAACAATGTCTAAAATGTTCACCACAAATGTTGATTGTTGAATAGATAATTTATACTATACAATCTTTTCAGTTTTCTTCAGTCTCTTTAAGAAACTGTTATATACATTTCGAAATTAAGGTTTTCATTTGTCAAGAAGTGTAATATGCAAAACTCGCCTTGAAATCATATAGGAATGTATTTGTATCACTCCTACAACTACAAATGTTATATATATTGGTTCCTGTGATATGCTGATATGCAACTTCAACAAACAAACATGGCAGTGACAACAGTTGCATATAACTAATACTTACAAGGCTAACCATATAAATGCCGGGAATGGGGGGATATGGTGGTTTGGTTTACGACTTAAACTAGAGAAAACATGCAAGAGACCCTGATAAGACTAGGCTCTCGAGAAATCTATGGCCAAAGTACACCATACTGCATGCTAAGATTCATATGCAGTCAAAAATCGTCCTGATAAAGTTTAAGATGCAATTTGTCATTATATTTCTGATGACAGGCTGGTTGCAAAAATGATGCTGGATAATGCAATAAACTTCCATTTGAGGGCGTGCAACTCCATCTACTGAAGCTGCAATAAGAAGCAAGCACCATTATGAGACCTTAAAAAACAGTATTTCAACAACCATTAATCAGTTAAACTGAGATAAAAATGTACTAAGGTGTTTGATACTTTAAATGCAGGAGCGCTGTTTCAATTATGCTACTTACTACACATGCCAATTCTTAATTGTGAAACGGGTGTAGGTCCTTGCTGTCAAATTATTGGCCATTTGATATATAACTAATATCAGTACTCCCTGTATAAATTTTTTCTAGGAGTTATTCTCTGTGCTGGTATGACATCTTTGCAACTTCTGTTGTCTGTTCTTGGTAAAAATATATACCCTATAGGTGTTTGATGATTAAACTATGCACTATGCTCCGCCTCTACATGCTTAGAGTGAAAGCAGGAGGAGGTGGTATGCGGATATGAAATCAGTTTTACACTTCATAATAAACACATCAAGTCAATATGGTTCACCAGCATCAGCATGATAAGACATCACTACCTTGTTTCTTACCTCAAGCTTCTCCAACAACTGTAATTCAGCCAACAGCCGAGTGTATTCATTTTGGGCATCTCTCAATTCATTTTTAAGTGTTGTCACCTGGGGGAAAAAATATTTTCTTCTCAAATTTACCAGGATAAAGTAGAGAAAGAGTAGATCTTAAGTAGAGAATGAGTAGATCTAAATTCATGGGTGTAAAAAATTAATGGGTACTAAATTTACTTAAGTAGAGAATGAGTAGATCTAAGATAGTACCTTCTGATTTAGTACTGCTTCCTTCCTCTCATTTTCAAGGCACCTTGAGGGGGAAAAAATAGAAAGCTTAGTGATAGGAACTTCTCATACTGAATGATTTTTTGTGCATATGCCTAATGACTTAGCCTGCTACTATTGGAGATCACTTAATCTGCAGATTATATGGTGGTACATGTTTCTCTCCGGTGCGACTATCCTCTTTTTAGGAGAATAGCACAGCATAACTACAGCTGGATTTTCCAATTCAGAGAGTAAACAACATAATAACAACATACACAGACTGTTTTTGTTTCTTCTCTTTTAATACGAGTGACCATGTGTGTTCTTAGTAGTGCACCCATCATAGAGTTCAAGTTAAGTTCGTCTGTTATAAATCTTTCACACATAACGGTATTATGGTATAATAAAAAATGATTGCAATTTGTGCAAATTTGTTTTTACTAGTTAAGCAACAAAAGTTATTTATAATAATATCTTTAGTAAGCTGTACTACTCACTCTGCATGAAGTCTTCTGTTTTCTTGCATCAGGACTATGGCCCGTTGATCTTCCAGCAATTTACCAGTATCAGTGGTAGGCTGCAACAAAGAATTGATATATTACAGTAGATCATCTGGAGGTTTATATCAAGATGACAGAGTCGTATTATATTTACTGCCACAGTTATCAATGATATACTTGTATACAGCTTAAAGGTGGATTGCAGAATTACACTTATATAGACCTCTGCTTCTAAACAAGGGTTAGAACCAAGAACATTGCCCATCGCCACAGCCTTCCGTTTCACCTTGTCAGACTCCCTCTGGCAATCAGAACCTCTCTTCTTCAAACTTGCTCCTGCACAACAATGAACATGTTTTCATATTGACGAAAATGAAAATCAAAGATTTCAGCATCTAAGTACAAAATTACGTTTAAAACTCTACCTTGTGAGTTTATTTTGTTGCACATCTGTTGAAATGTCATCCTTGCTAGTTCATTTGAAGATGCAACCACCGGAGGTATACAAGTTCCCGCAGCATTAGGTGCATTAGCAGCAGAAGAGAAATTTTTACTCAACATAACAGGTTGTTTTGAACCATGCTGTGTGCTGGAATCAGGCGAAACGGGTGTTATCACCTGGGGAAATGCATGAATATTTTTCAGATTTACCAGATAACAGTGTAACAATCATATCGTCTGATTTGAATGGAATTGTGGAATCAAAAAGGCTAATTAGCCTTAAATTTTCATCATTTCATCAACTCAGGTAAGTGGCTGCTAATATAAAATTTTAAGGCTAATTAGCCTTAAATTTTCATCATTTCATCAACTCAGGTAAGTGGCTGCTTATATTAGTAGAGTCACTCATGTATAATTCAACTGTGATGAAAAGATGGAGTGAGGTGGCAATAGAAAATCATTTGAACTGTGTATATACTAATTTACATTCATTCCTCCATTCAATTCCACAAATTTTAAAATACAGCCCATTCTGTCAATTTTTATATTAATGCATTTTCTTTTGTACTATAATCCTTCTCACATCTTATCATAGAGAACTTGCACCATGAATTTCTTTATTCTTCCAACTTCAATCCTTTTCATACACTCCTTTTTATTTTTCATAATGTTTCCCTTCATTTCTACCTCATTCCACCCAACCGAATGGAGCGCTAGAGTTTAAAAGGGTACCAATCTTTTGACATCCATTAACTAACTTTCTCAATGACGGCGACCACTCAACCAAGTCATGATCATTCAAGCCTAGTGTGCTATATTCTTCTACTCAGCCAAGTCATGATCATTCAAGCCTAGTGTGCTATATTCTTCCTTCAACGAACTAGCTAACCTGCTATTTCCAATAAAACTAAAATAACTTGAAGAATATAACAAGTCATTACTAGAAAAGCTTACAAGAAAAAGAAGCCACATGTTAGCATATATGCAAAAAGAAAATCACAGTACTACCTACTCATGCAGAGAATGAACTATTCAGAGGCAGTACCTTATCTTTCAGTACCTTCTCCGTCCTGTCATTTTCAAGGCACCTTGAAGGGGAAATTAAAAATAAAAAATAAAAAAAAAACCTTAGTGATTAGAGATTCTCATGATGAAATGGTCTTTGACAGTGCATATTACTAACAAAGTAGAGTCCATTTGAGTAAGCTTAAAAATATAACGTTTGATTTAAGTTACTTTGGAAAGGTAAGGTTTAAACTTTTAAGTTATTATCTGTTTGTAAAATTTTATTATTAACATGTAATATACGAGTTATTAAAAATTAAACAAATTAAATCAAAAATTATACATTGTACACTAGGATGATGAGATAAACTTTTATCAACTGAGAGTTGCTAAATGAATATAACTGATTCAAAAAATACCTCCTATTAACATTTAAGGTGACTCATTCACTTATTACACAAACACCCAGTTTCATAACTTAAAGGTAATATTTTGTAAAGTCCAGATAAAGCTTGCTCTTATCAAAGACTAATTCATTATTTATCTGCAGACAATATGGTGGAAAATCTTTCTTTCTAGTGCAGTACTTCCTATAGTTATAGCTGGATTCTTTAACTCAATAGAGTATACAACATATGTAATATCAAAATACACCAACTATTCTTTTTTCTTCTAAATATATAGTGACGTAATTGTATGTATTCTGTACTAGGAAGCAACAAATCTTAGCAGTGCCCCATCGTATAGTTAAAGTAGCGTAGTTAAGATATTTAGATATGTAATCTAGTAATACACATTTAAATAAGATTTAAGTTAATTTCGTCTGTTATTATTAATTCAAGCATAACGGATATATTTTATCGTGGACAATTATAGTTATATGTGCAATAGCAAATGTTTTAATCCTAGATAATTGAGCAACAAAAGTTAATAATATACAAATATTAGTTAATTGAGCAACAAAAGTTAATAATATATAAATATAAACTAAGCTGTACTACTCACTGCGAAAGAAGTTTTCTGTTTTCTTGCATAAGGTTTATGGGCTCTTGATCTTCCAGCAATTCACCAGTATTAATGGTAGCCTGCGACAAAAGAGTAACATCTTAGCAGTAGATTATCTGAAGGTTCATATCACGACAGTAGGTTTATAATTTACATTCTGCTGCAATTCTCACTGAAATGCATGTATGCAGCTTAAAAGAAAGATTGCACAAGCAAAAATTCAAACACTACTATAATTGCGTAATTACACTTTAAACATACCTCTACTTCTAGAAGTCGGCTAGTATTGATAACATTATCCCTCACCACAGCTTTCCTTTTCACCTTTTCAGACTCCTGGCATTCAGAATTTCTCCTCTTCAAACTCGCTCCTGCACAAGAATGAACATATTTTCGTATTGATCAAAAGGGAAGTCAAAGGTTTTAGCGCCTAAATCTTAAGTTTACATTCAAAACTCTACCTTCTTGTGAGTTTATTTCGTTGCGCAACTGGTGACCTTGTATCCTTCCTAATTCATTCGAAGAAGCAACCACCGGAGGCATACACGTTCCAGCAAGTACTTTACCAGCAGAAGCGAAACTTTTACTCAATATAACAGGTTGTTTTGCACCATGTTGTGAGCTGAAATCAGATGTGATGTGTGATGTCATTAATGCCCGGGGTTTTTTCGTGACCGAATATCCAAGGTATCCACAATGGTGATCCCTGCCCATATTTAACAATGTTGGTCAAACAAGTATGTAATAGATCCAACAGCAATTTACCAATCCATCCGATGATTACTCAGCAAAACAAGCAATTTACTAACTAATCGGACGATAACTCAGCAAAAACAAGCAATTTACTAATTAAGTTGATAATAACTCAGCAAAACAAGCAATTACTAATTAATCGGACAATAACTCGGCAAAACAAGCAAATTACTAATTAATCCGATGATAACTCAGAAAAACAAGCAATTTACTACCCAAATCCACAAGTCACGTAGCTATTACAGATATGATTTATACTAATATACGAAATAAAGCTTTCGAGAGGAGGCACCTCTCCAGATCCTGAAATGCAATTACACAATACGGAATACCTAATTCTTTTCATTCCCGTCTCTTTAATCCCCACTTGTGTTCATTGACTCTTTTGCCCTTGTCACTTTGCTGACCCAATTACTTTTAGGCTTTCGTCTTGAATATACTATCTTAACAGGCCTTGATCCCCTGTTGGGCCTTAATGCATCACAAAGTACTATGCGCTTTAACTGAAAAAAACTCACATTCTACACTATACCATGCATGATCACAGATATTGTCTAGAAAGCAAGCCCAAGTATATAAATGGTCATGCATATGAGATTCTTTACTGCATTTGAAGCACGAAACTAGTTGGTTAACAGGTAAAATACCTTAATGGTTCCCAAAAAGATAACACTCATACAGCAATCTTGAGAACTCAAACAGTATAATTAAGTTTCTTACCTGAAACTTTTATTTACTATTTTAAACTGAACTTCATTTACTTTAGTTGCCAAATTCATAATTGTGGTCTCGCCAAATAGAAATTGTTGGGACTTCTAGATTGTGTAGCAAACATGTATAAACAACGTAGAAACATGAAGACCCACATTAAATTTGTTTTTCCCTACATGAAAAAATTCCCATTTCTTAATTATAAGAAGCAGCTAAATTTACATCCAGTAAATCCATCCCTTTAAAGTATGCCTGGCCTTTAGCCTCGATCAGTAATCTATAAAAGATCCCATCTCAAATTAAGCCACATCTCTCTTCACAGGTCTCGATCTCATTATATCCTTACTACCAGAAACAGCTTTCTGGTGGTAACAAACATTGCAAGAAGCCAAGGATCTCTAAAAACTATGAACAAATTATGAAAAACGAATTTTCTTCCTCTCTCAGAAGCACAAAAGACAACAAATACATTATGTGTGCGCTAGGTGGATCTTAAAGACCATCTTGACTAAATTTTATATTCAAACATGCTCAGCAGTTTCAAGTTGGAGGTTGTATATATAAGAAAAACCAATTAATAATCAAATCTAGCTTCTCCTGTGCTTTGTTGGTTACACAGAGAACAAAAGCTCAGTATCTAGTCACGATTCACAAATTAGCTTACCAGTATTCCAATGTCATTTCTTTCAAGCGGACTTCAAGCTTTTGAAAAACGCTGGTTTTCTCAAAATCTTGTTTGTTGTGACTAGGCTCAATAAAATTTGCTTCCAGGACACCTATTGAAGAACAAATAAATTTAGGTGAATCTAACTCAAGTTTTGAGACTAAAGAATGTGAATTTACCTACAACCCCTCTGCCTCTGCTAGATGTAAAATTTGCAGGGCGCCAAAAAGGCTGAAAATGATGAGATAAGCACAGATTTCAGTGTTGAATGTGTCTGTATGCATAAAAAATTAGTAAAAGAACTCAAGTAGGACAAGGTAATTCTGTAAAAATATTGATGCCACAACACAAGGAGCTCCTAAAACATACCAGGAAGAAAAATTACAGCAAGTATGATTAAAACATCTTACAATCACAAAAAAATGTTGCAACAGTTTTCTTTAACATTTGCACAAGGAAACAAGAGAATGGAGGAACATAATTGTTGAAGGCCGTTGATGCGGAACAAAAAAATAAAATATTAGTTTTGCATATTTTTTATGTGATTTTATTTTAAAGGTATATTATATATATGTATGAATACTTTAGATTAAGGTAGAGAATAAGAAAAGGTTTTGTTTCCTTTATTACGAAGATATTACTTGATGGTTAAGTTGATGTAATCTATCATTGTAAACAAGACTTAGATTATTATTGAATTGAGAATTGCTTCTCTTTTGTTATCGGTTGCCATCCTAAAATAAATTCTTCTCTTCTGCGGTTGAGAAATCCCAAGGATAGTGATTCTTCCGCAGTTCGGGCATCTTAAGCTTGTGGGTTTTCTGCGGTTAATCCAAAATATTTATCTTTGTACTTGTTTTATTCTTATCCTGTATCACTAGTGGTCAACGACTATCTCCTTCACAAGCTAACACCCACCCATCCCCCCCGCGCACCCCCACACACTTATGACAAATCCTCATACAGGGTCCCTTAATTGCCATTCAAGAAGGGGAACTATCACATGAACCAGCATAAGGCAAAAAATTGAGGGGTAATCAAATAGGTACTAGAATCCATATTCCACAGCACCTCAATGCCAATGATAAATATTAAAATTTGCAGAAATCAATGGATAGAATTGAAATTATTAACTTTCAAACTATGACAGTGATGAGAACATTTCTTTATTGTGAGCAGATCAGGTGGAGTGGAAGAAGAATTTTTACGTTATTTTCCATATTGGGATATTTTAGACTCCTGGCAAGCCAAATGACTACGCCACCTCTTTGAACTAACCTACTATTTCAATTGAAATCCAAATACAGTCAACATATAACCTATTTATTCAATTCAAGTGCTGCACAAAATATGCATTAGACATCTGCAGGAGACATAAAAGAAGTTTATATAGCATATTTACAAGGAAGATAAGCAAAAAGATACAATAAAGAGGTACCAGTATTAGACGATTCTTGTAATAGACATTGAAACCATATATATTGACGTGGGGAGCTTCCTTGAGAAATCCTATTGTTGTAATAACTTCACCCTGCACAATAACATCGAAATCGACATTTATATTTTTGACCACAAAGAATTGTGTACTACACAATCTGCCTACAATCATGCAGTAAAACACAAATACATGACCAAAGGGTCATGTAATCGAGGGAATACAGTAGACACATGTAAAGAAAATAACTAGTAGCTCAATGATTGGCACCACAACTGATCGAGATAAATCAATAGCCACATGTCTTGCAAGCCATAATGAATAACCACCAGCAATTTCATAATTTATAAGATTTTAAAGTTAAAAAATAATGCCAACTTCATCAAAAAAGAGTTCACTGGACTGTACAGAGTGAAATCGTGAAGATTACTGTCAGCACACTAAGTTGTCTTTAGCAACTTCAAATCAACACTTAATCAAAGTATATTAATCTTAAACTGGAAATTTTATGCTTACTGTAGGATCCATGGTTAGTTATGATATCTCACTAATTTATAATGCTGATGAAAATGAGGGACTTGCAATTAGACAGTCTAAGATAGTAGACGGTTTAAAAATTAAATGGCTACAACCTCCTTACAACGACCATTGTGAGGTCTATACACGATGAATTCCGGATACTTGAGATCGGTAGCAATATTATGATACTCAACCACTTGCCCACGCAACAACATGCAGAAATGACTGGGAAGACGCAAATACAAGACAGATAAATAAGCCTGCAAAGAAAGTCATATTTATCAAACCAAACGAATAAACATTTTATAGTGAGACATAAAAATGAAATTAAATTTACATGGAGAGAAAAACGCAGCCGATTCGCGATATGCTGTTCAGTTTCTGACTTCAGCTTCTCCCCCTTCTTCCCATTCTTCCCCTTCTCCCCATTCTCCCCCTGTTCAAGCTTATTGGATTCTACATCAATACGAATATCCTGCAACACGTAAAATGCACATTACCTGGAATGGCTTAATACAGTAACTAAAGGTAATTATTGGAAAAATGCTTGATGACATCTAACCTCCATATCTGATTCAAAATCAAGCTCCAAATTTTTCTCATCATTAAACCAGAGATTGTAGATAATAATTTTCGTGCCATGATATCCAACGTCTTCAAACTGTCCATTAGATTATTTTAAATTATCAAAGGTAGAATAGGAATCACTGCTTTATTAAAGATGCATCTGAAGAACCCATCGAATATTTTCACAACTCTAGAAAAAGAACTGGAACAACAAAGATAAATTTGCTAAAATGCTTCAATCTGAAAGTATAAGGTTTCTAAGCTCCTCAACTTTTCCACTAGACGGCTCAACAGAAATGTCCTCTTAAGTCGTACCATTCTAAGATTTTTCTAGTAATGGAATGCCCTCACACTATTTTATTGTTGAAAACAAAATACAAAAACTTACCAGGTACCAGTTTTATTATCATACCAATGTCATTAAAGTGCATTAGCATCCTGAATTTCTCAATTTTAACAATAGCATTGACACCATATTACTGCAGCAGACATTAAGCCAATTTATTTACATTCAATGGTAGATTTTCTGCACTCCCCAAATTAATCCCCCCACCCTAAAAAAACCAACTCAACAAGAAGCTCCATTTACCATATTAATCTATCTGTAGTGGAATCTATAACAACAGTTTCTAGACATATCGAGACGATATACAAATTTTGAGATGCCAAGTCTTTATAGCCCAGATTTTTATATAACATTCATCTTAGGTCTGCAATAAAGTATATACTCCCTCCGTCCCAGCAGGTTGTATACGCTGGGGGAGGGAGGGTTTGGCACGCATTTTAAGGCTTATAAAAAGTATAGTTCTATAATTTTTTTTGGAAATTTTTTTTTCTGTATAGTTTAACTTTTATTCAGAAAAATAAAATTTTAAAAATAAATTATGGAACTCTATTTTATAAGAGCCTTAAAATGCGTGTCGAGTGCACGGTTCTCAACGTAAAGAATCTGATGGGACAGAGGGAGTATAATACAACATACCACTTAGTAATTAAATTGACTACCAAAAAATTCCACAAAGCAACGACTATTACAAAGATAACAGTTTCATGTTTGCTTGTCTCAACCAGATCCTATATTCCTCGTGGTAAACAATAATTATAGTGCTATTCTGATGCAAGTACAAGGCCTTAAAACGTAAGACTTGCAAGGGTAGGTTGAAAAGAAACGCAAAATTACATGACAGCAAAATTATTATAGATATTTCAGCATGGTAGCTTACTTGCTTGAGAAGTTCAATTTCTGTCGAGTATGGAGACCACTCTAACAAAATGGAAAGGTTGTGCCTATAATTTTCCTTGCTCTGCCATTGTAGGAAATCCACTGTCTCTGTCGATGTGTTAAACTCATAATCAACCTGCGGTATAGGTGAGAAACAGATATTACTCGGCTATATACCAGTAACATAAATCTTTAAGTTCTGAGATGTTAAAAAAAAGTGTTCCTCATCACTAGGCCCAGTAGTAATTCCTACAATCTCAAGCAATATGTATAAGAAACAACAAAAGATGAAAACAACGGCAATGTAGATGGCGAAGTAAAAAGATCAGATATACACTCATCGTAATCAGGTAGGAAACACACCTTAATTATAATATTGTGCAGTTTGATCCAGGAGGATATTACAATGAAGCATGGCATATATACGTGTTAATGATAATTGTTGCAGACATCTTTTGACATTATCGATATGCTTTTAAAGAACCTTAACAGCCATATATGCAAGCCAGAGCAGCTAATAGCTATAGTGGAAGAGAGAGCAAGACTAACCATAGGAACCACTAATTTGTCGTGCCCCATTTGTGTCAAAAATGTATAGGACAGAAGACCAATGCTTTGTGTCATATTCCTGTCAGTTTGGGAGAGATAATAATGAGAGGGTTGAAGAGTAATTACAAAACAAATAACTTATTAAAATTTGTGCCAGTGCTCTCTATTATGCATGACAAGCAACTACAATTGGCATTAATATGTAAAAGAGATTACATTACAAGGCTGTTTAGCTTCAGGATGTAAATAGGAAGTTCTTATTCCAATCAAAGGTTTTTAGTATAACCACTTATCTTTGTTGAAATACATGGAGCCAAATGGCTCTATACCTTTTAAGCACTGAAAACAAGGCAAGAATTGTAAGCCCAAACAAGAACAAAAGATAAGACAGGATGATGATCAAATGAATAAAAGGCATCACTTGAAAGTACTTTACAATATACATGAAAATTCTTTACAGTATTTTACAAAAAAAAGATTAATAACCATTGCATAATACTTTCAATATCTGAGGAATAATGAATTGTGCAAATTAACTAGCAATAGAAACACTTGCACGTATTTTCTTGTAGTTGCATTTACCATGTAACAATAAACTGCATATGATATTCCTTCTCCAAAACTTATTACAATGATCCTCTCAAGTCAATGGAGTTTAAACACCACACTGTCCTCTGAAACTACCATTGCAATCATCACAGAAGACCATTAAAAACTTTTCTAAAACGGAGTTTAAACACCACATCGTCCTCTGATATTATAATCAGGGTCTTCCCAGAAGATCATGACACACTTGTTACGTTGAAGCATACTGAGCATGCCTGATTCAGATTCTTAATTTTTAACGCTAAAGTCTGCATACATGGTAGTAAAATGATGAATGAAAGGACCACAGCTAGCATAAAATCATTTCTCCGATGTTCTTATGCAATTTACATGGACACACCACATAAATGCAGACAGATATGGAGTGTTTTATTGGAGTGAACTGCCACCTGTCGTTGTCTTACTGTCTTAGTAATAGTACAAAAACAAAGATATCATTATCATTATCAAACCTGTTCTTCATGTGGCGGCTGAAGACAATGACATCTGCTCCAAGTCTCATTGAACTAGTCTTGAAGCCATTTCCATCTGAAAGGCTACAATTCAACCAATTTATGCAAGGACAAACATACGATCATTTGAAAAATATAAACACAAGTATCATACACTGTCCAATGGCTGATTTAGACTTTTTATTTGAAAATCCAAAGCTTAAGCAGCGTCGCATTGCTTCTGGATCCATTCCCCCACCGTCATCTGTCGTAAATATGGGGAAAAAAAATTAACATCGATGTCAAACCATAAGAGTTTTTCATATTTTGAAGATCTACATGGAATACCTTGAATTAACAATGCTGAAGCTCCATTCTTTGGATTCAAAGTTTTATCAATAATCACAAATGTAGCCCCATTTTGAATCTATCCAATAGATGGAAAACAGATTGCAGAAATAAGAAGGCTATTTCATTTATAAAAAAAAAAAAAAGATATAATGAAACGCGAAATGCGCACTGTTTTTACTCCTTAAACCATCTGACATGAGATTTCTCTAATTTCTGAAACTTTGAGCAATATGAAACACTTTCAATTTAATATAAGATAACATTTCCCACAAAATAGTACGGCAAAAATCATTTATTTTCTGATGGTCATATTATGACAACTGAAAATATGGTAGGAATGTAATAATTTTTTTTGGCAAGATAAGGTGATAGCAAGCATTAGGCAATGTCCCTCCTCCCCCAGAAGAAATAAACGATGTTACAGTTATGGGCAAATCACATACTTACACAAAATTTGGATAAAGCAAATAACTTCTGAGTTCAATCATTGAGTTCTAATTATAGATATACTCAAAAAATTTAAACATGAATATACCTCATCAACAGCATTATCTATCAGTTCCGCAATGGCTGCACAAATTAAGCAACAAATAAGATGAAACTGATTCAATGTATTATAATTTAATGCAGCAAAGCTAAGTTGCTAGAGGCACTCGCAAGCAATGATAATAATAGCTAAACATACCACCAAAAGCCCATTTATGCGAAGTAGCATTTGAATGAAGGAATTTAGGGTGAATATGTAGGTGATTTGTGCCATCTGTTAACCACCAATCAAATTGTCAGATAGCTGTTAGAATACAGCCATAAGCATATTGACATACACATAGCCACAAGTGAAATTAACTTAAGGAAAAAAAACCATGAATGTCATCTACAACAAATCACAAAGAGTAATATAATATTAGACAGATGTGTACTCTGAAGACTGGATTTTGGTGCAACTCCATTGTCATACTTGCCAGCCTTCCAGAATTGCCGACTCAGAGGTACTGAACTAATCTGCGATGTTAAACAAGGGCTTGTATCATCAAACTGAGATTGCTCTTGATCCAACGCACTAGTGCCACTTTGACCAGTACTTGCAGCATTTAAGCTCCTGTTATCTTCCGATTCTTGTTCACGATGAGCTTTGTACTGCTTAAAGTTATCGAGAACAGGTTTATTGTGTGCTCTAATCTCCATAGACCTTCGAACCACATCTGGCTCCGATTTAACAGTTTCCATAACCTCTCCAGCCACGACACAAGTCACCGATGTCTAGAAAAACTGTATAAGGATAGGTAAGTGAAACCTCCTCTCAGACCGTGACCTAGGTAAACACTTCACCATTACGCTAAACACGACATTCGAATATTTCAGGTAAATACTTCACCATTACCCTAAACACGACCTTCGATTATTTCAGTTAAATATTTGACCATTAAGCTAAACACGACCTTCAATTATTCTAGGGTATTAAGTAAAAGTAGCATTTTGCTTAAAAATTCAATGTCAGTACCCTAAATAAACCCTAAACCTAACAAGTAATTAAAAAAGAAACTGAGTTGTAGCTTGTTAATTAAATGAGTTGACAAAAGAAGAGTGTTATACTAAAGAAAAACTCACAGAAGACAGAGAGCAGAGTGAAAAACAGTATCGAATGTAGGAGATTCTGTCTGGTCCCTACACGTGCCTTCGTCTTTTTCCTTCTAATACGTGGATCAGCAAGACAGAGATGATCTGGAAGAATAAAAGCAGAACAAATTAATAAGTGTCCTTGTTAGTGTTTAAACATCGGATGTCGTGGTTTGTTACTAAAAAAACGTTTTGTATTCTTATTTGTAGGGTCAGGCCCAGGCCCATAACACGACAGATTTTATGAAGATAAAACCCATTCGCTAAACTTTAAAGAGCCTTAAAATTGTTAACAAAAATGGACATATGATTTTTATTTTCCGGATATAGCTTATAACTTACCCCACATCCCATTCATTTCTTAAGATATTTTTTTAATATGTTGTTTTCCATTTTTAACATTTCTTAGACTTTTTTTTTTGACAGAAAACATTTCTTAGACTAATATATGTTTTTTATTAATTTTAATAGATCTCATATTTTGCTTCTATTTGTTTTTCACTTTCTTCACCCCAAAACTTTGTATCCACAAATCATTTGGAACGGAGTAAAGCATTATTATATTCGTTCATAAACAAATTTCGGGAGAGGAAAAATTATACATAAATAAGAAATAAACTTCTAGTCGCACTATTGAAATAGTAATGGCTGTTATTAAACGGGCGTCATGCTAAAATACCTATTTTTAAGGTTGATATGCTCAAAATACTCACCAATTACATATTTTGAAAATGCATATTTTAATTTTCAAAAATTAATAAAGAATACACATTGTTGCACAAACGCATTCACTTTTTCCATTTATGAATACGCATGTACACATTAAAAAGACAAAGCGAATATGTATGTACGCATAAACAACATGCATGCGCTTTGTTAAATTTTTTTTAAAAAAAGAAAAAATACGCATTTTCTTTATGCATAATCAATGGATATTTTGGATAAATATATCCGAAGAACCGAACTAAATTTCATAGAACCAAGATCCTATCCGAGATCCGAATCATATAATCCGATAATAATCCGAAAATCAATTTAAATCTATCTGAAAATTATCTGAACCGAAAATTTAACCGGAAATAATCCGAAATATTAGATCTGATTATAACTTGAAACCGAGTAGAACCGAATAATATATTATCTTAACCGAATATGACCCGAAGTACGCGATCCGATATAAATCTGAATTAGAAAAATGATAAAATTGAGTTTAGTTTTGTTATTACAGTTTAACAAGACATCACTTACCGTCCATATACATTAATTGTTAAGAAAATTCCATATTTATTAGCAAAATTCATATTTATAACTATTTTATTTTTATGATAACATAATTGTTGTGGAATAAAAACTAACGTTTCGTTTGTGATTAATGCTAGGGTTTGTGAGCTTCGAGCTTGAATGGTTGCACTCGTGTTCGAGACTAATTGGTCCTTACGGGATGCCTACGTATCTCTGTGTTGTAGAGAATCAAGCCAAAAACGTAGTTCTGAGATGAGGGTCAGATCCCTTATATAGGTGTAGAACCTAGTGATTCAGATTAGGGTTAGGAGTCTTGGAGGACAAGTCTCCGTGTTAGAAGGTAAGTCTAACTCTTCTAGTCGGTGGATTCTAGATC